>JAVTVY010045017.1:0-20271 GCA_036873755.1 Hanleya hanleyi
GAAATGATCAAGTTTCCAATTCCGGAAACCCGCCGGAAACCTATTGGAAACTGTAGCGAAACAGTTTCCTATAGGTTTTCGGCGGGTTTCCGGAATTGGAAACTCGACCATTTCACGCAGTGAAGTCCAGGAAGAATATCATTACCATGGAAATCTTAATACAAGTAGTTACCTAATGATAGCTCCTGTCAACTGTGTTGGGATTCTTGTAAGCTTAAAATGTAACTTTATCCACCATATTTATCAAGTATGAAAGAGAGAGAGAGAGAGACAGAGAGGCTATGTGAAGAGAGTTTGTTATTCTATATTAGATATTGGACATTCGTCTGAACCGAATTTGTGAAACCCGAATGTTCAATATGGAACATCAAACTCACTTCACACAGCTGCGAGAACGGGTATTGTTACATTTATGTATTCTTCTGTAGCTATAGCTTGCCAGTTTTATCCTCATTCGATCACTCTACTTGTTTACATTAATTTTCATTCACAAGACACATGACAAGAGCTCAGTTTAACCCAAGGTTATGAAGCCACTGCAAATGAATCGATGGATGCTAAGGGGACAATTAATAGTTATTACTATATGAAACTGGGCTACTCGCGTCCAATGCATCAAAATCCAAGAAAAGCTGATAAAATGTTTTTGAATTGAGCCATCAAATAGTATGTTATTGGCTCTCGGGGAGCGCAAGCTGATCCAAGGAGCCGGATATTCTCGATTCAAATGAAAACCGCTGTGCATGGTGCCACCGGTAAAAAATAATCACGTAAACAAGTTGATTGATTTTTCGAAAAGGCCTAGTATTATTATAAGTTCTACAATCTTGAGTGCGCAAATTCCTCCGAACCATGCCTGGCAAAGTTACCATCTAACACTTAACATTTTCGACCGCCCTATTTCAGCAGATTGTATTCCAATGCTCGCTGCAAACACCACAATACCGCGCCTCACTCAAGGTTGTGATTTGAACCTACGTTTCGGTTTATTTTTTTTTACGCCAACACTTCTTCGTGGTACGATGATCACTGTCATGCAGAGCCTGCCGTGCAACCCTTTTCCCCACACCACTTTGCATTTATGCCCCTCCCACCAATGAATCATAGCGATACTGTGATACAGTTTTTATTCTTTAGCCTTCAGCCTGTTAAAGGAGTTTTATCAATATTTTTTATGTGTCAGAAGAGTTAGTACTTAACTAAGATTTTTTTTCTTTGTCTCCTGTGGGCGTATTTAAGCTTTTTTAATTAAAGACCTGTAGCTCAATTTCTTCCAGTTAACCCGTTAATGAGCTTAGTCGTCACGTGACCGCGTGACGTCAGATAAGCGAGCGTCTCCTGCAGACAAAAGTCTGAGATATATATTAAGCTGTGGATTTGCGATTACTCCATCGTATATAGCTGTATAATTAAAGGAAAAACGATTCGAAACCATGGAGGAATATGCCAGTGATGATGATCTGTATACAGAGGACATAAATGGACATCTTGACGTTCTGTCGTATCAATTTGAACCCGCATCAATCAATTTATTATACCAAACATCCCAGTTGGGACAGTGTATAAAACTAACAGACAATAAACATCAATATAGGCTACAATGCCTCCAGAAAGCTTCAGTACAGTAATAGTAGTTTATACAGTGGCGTAAGACATTTATAGCAGTAACCTTAGATACATGATACACAAGGAAGTGGTCCACCATATCCAGTTCGAAGTCCACGTTCCTCCAGACACAAGCTAACGTGTTTAGCGACTAAAGGGGCTAGATTCAAGGGAGGGTAAAACAAGGGTTAATTGCTCGATTGGACTTAGATCAGAGAAATTAATATTTTCATTGGAATCGAGGCTTAAGGCGGTGTGCAAGGAGGATCGAAGATGGTCATAAATTTCGCAGTCAAGAAGGAAATGGACTTCGTCCTCAACCAAACTTGGGCAAAAAGGGCAAAATCTTTGATTAGCAGGAACACGAACACCTTTTTCTTTGCAAAACGACCGAAATGAGGTGGAATAGAGGGACAGCGAATCTGAAGCAGACGAACCGTCACACACGGAACAAGGTCGACTTGTAAACACATACTGGTATGTTATTTATTATCTATGTTATATATAGCCCCCCTATGCATAGAATGAATAAATATTTATTTCTCGCACAACGGGTGTTGGTGACATTATCAGATAGCTCACCTGCACGCAAACAGTCTAGTAAATTTATGTCACGAGTGTGATATTTAGCCCACGTAAACGGTCATATTTTATATTGTATTATATTGCAACCACTCGCCTGACTTTCAAATACCCTCTCCTAAATGTTTTGACGTGAGCTATTTTTAGCGGCACAATACGGCATCTTGAAGTCCATTTACACTGGTATTTATAAGGCGATAGTATTCTCGAGTCGAATTGTGAAGAATTCCACAAAATCGGGCCCACAAAATCACAGTTCAGATAAAGCCGATAATTGGATTTGTCACAGCTGATTAACTCTCTCCTAGTATGTAATCCATACTAAATTGTTACCTGTCATTAACGAGCTATCACGTCTGTGACGTCACAGATTGGCGGCCTTGCTTTCATTCCACAAATATGCATATTTGACTGGAAGCTAAACACACGCCCACAGGGGACTGGGAAGAAAATTAAAAAAATTCTTAGTTAAGTCCTAACTCTTCTGACACATATTTCAGAGAAAATAAAACTATTGATCAAAATCCTTTAAAGGGACTACCCAACGGGTACAACATAATGCTGTGTTTTAGCCGGAAGTAAGTTAATATAATGAAATATCAATCTGTTACATTATATGTCACAGGTGGAAACCATTGTGTTCGGGAAATGATCTGAGTGGTCTCATGAGATCAGCACCAATCTGAATACTGGGATCAATCCAAATATGGAGAGGGCATGTAGACCGTTCCTAGACCGTAGACCGTAATCTCTTTCACGACAGTATACACGAAATAATAGTACAACGTTGAATACTGTAGCTGACATTTTGTTTGGTGGCGATTCCCTGATGATGAATTGGCCCGTATCCACGGGTGAATCTGATTGAACCGCACCTTGGCAGATTTTCGAAGCCTGGAATGCCAGTTTCCGATCCTATAGTCTTGACCTACCTATAGTCTTGACCTACGTGCCATACCTTCTTATATTCAATTTCAGAAGTTAGATTCTAGTAGCAAACAGATACGGTGTATAATGCAGGTAATTAAATAATGAACATATATGTGCGAGAGCCAGGTTAGGCATCTGTCGTTCGTATCAAGATACAGGCGTTCCCACAAGGTCATTACAGAGCATTCCAGGTCTCAATGTCAATCTGAACGTGGCCCCTGTCATGTCTTAAGAGCTTATATCGTCTCACGAGGAAACCAAACTATGAACCAACCTAATCTTCAGATGGGCGAATCATTCATGATCTTGTGAGTAAAACTGCCAAGAATTATCTCGATTTATAGCTCAAGCTAAGTGTTTCCAAGAAGCACTGGGTCATTTTGCATCATTTTGTAAGCCTAGACAAATTACACCATACTGAACCTGAAAACCACCAAGCGGAAATCGGCATCAGGCCTAGGCAATATATCAGATCATAAAACATGGTTCTCACCCATATATTTGATAGAGAAAGTATGCACTCGTTGCGTTAAGTACCGTCGAAACGTAGAGTAGTTTCATCACGGTGTAAAACTAATATAAGGCTTATAAAGAAAATGCCAGATCATCCGCATTATTTTTGGACCCCGTCTTCTATTGAAACGTTATATTTTCCCACAGCATGAAAACCTCAAGGAAACCACTGAAACACACAATTGGGCCATCTCAATGCTCGCTTAATTCCAACACAAGCCATTGTTGCACCAAATCGTCTTTAAAACAACACATCTTTTCGTAGTGTGGTCCACCACGGTTATTTAAATAAATATCATTTACGCTCTAAGGATCGACTGAAATGAGGTTATCTAAAAAAATTAACATTGAATATTATTGTCAGCAAATATCAAAGTGAAATTGTTGTTTTGTCACAGTAACAGATGTTCAAACAAAGCATGTGTCAGTCAGCTTCCTTTTTTCTTCAATAATTTAAAATCTCTGATTGATATCTCCCTATACCCAAGCTATACTTTATTATATTTAAATCAGCCTGCTCGCATATGGAGCTCTGTGCTTACAATACCTCGGTGATAACATCACAGTCGTTTTCGTGACAGCCGGCTTGTTGTAAATACTCAACACTACTTCTTTTCATTAACAGATACGTACAGAAAAAACAGTTTTTTAAATAAACCACCGATTTCCAGGTCGATCGGCCCTGGTGAAACGCGTATGTAAGATACCGCGAAGAAGGGTTGATACTGAAACCGCGAAAGATAATTCCCGAGAATAAGACCAACACAGTATTCGACATAGATACCATCAATGCCAAAAGACATTCCACCTGATCAGAAAAACAGATCCTTTCATACCAATTATTTAAATTACAGTATTATTCATAGTCTGCTCATCGTCCGCAAAGTTAAAGACGACACGCCTCAGTAATGCAATTAAGGATGTCCGCTGGTGGTATTTTTGTGTCTTCTGCGCAACGCGAACTGCTGTGGACCAGTCGCTTTTTACGACGATCCCGATTTTCTGAGTATTGATTTTACGACATAACTTAATCTGGTCGTCCATATTTTTGCGGTGATTTTGAAGTTCGAGTTTTCAGGTTTTTGTCGCTTTGTTTGCTGTTTTAGACGATGCCACGTCTGAAAAGTGGGTTTAAATCCACTAAACAAGTATCGCGACTTCAAGCAGTGTCAGGGACACAAGCCCGGCGATGGAGTTCACAGTCACAGACGATGAAACATAAAGTCGGTGTCTCAGTCTCGGTTGAACAACACCAACAACAACAACAACAACAACAGCCTCTGAGTTACCCAGACTCCGAGTTATCATCTTTCCAGCATGACCATGGTTGTATGTGTAGGGATGCACGATCAGTTCCCGACCTAAATTTATGTAGTGGGGAGGAATGTATTCTTGGGAATGGAGGGATGGCAGAAGGGTAGTCGAACTTGGAGTACTCGCCGACGGGCTGTCAAGCTGTAATAAATGTGGATGTCCGCTATCCTTGTCACACTGCTCTAAAATTACAACATGTGGACTTGCAGCTGTGCTGAAAGTCCCATGTTCGAACAGCCAGTGCAACTTCCTAAACAGTGTGCATACTGGAAAACAACACAACAAAGTATGGGATGTAAACACCAAACTAGCAACAGGTAACAGATTTGTGAAATGTTATAACCTCCACTTTGTACCGAGATGTTGCATGCCGAAATGTCATACCCTCCACTTTTGTACTGAGATGTCGCATGCCGAAATGTTGCCTCCCAGAATGTCATGTACCGAAATGTCATTAATGCTGCACCCCAATTTGGGTACCACTATGAGCAAATTTAAATTTATCCTACCTCAAATCTTATTCTATCTTGTAGCAAAGTATTGTATGATCATTCAGTCAAATGCAGCGGGTCCTTTCGAACAAGAAATGATCCCCATTTTCACTGAACCCTTCTGTCTACGCGAGTAGGGCATTTTGAGCAGATGTGCTATCGGAAAACCCGTGTACAATAGATTTTTGGATTGAATACCAGCCTTTGTGAGTAGTATGTCAAAATCTTTTTGAAGATGATGCATTAAGACCTGATTCCATTTAATTTTGACACAAAATTGAAGGATATTTATTTATGGAAATATCAAGATAATCATAATAGTTTGACATTGTTTGAGACAAGATAGTCATTTCCATGCTGCATAAATTATTTTTAATGTTCATGCAATGGAATCCTTTAGATTGAAGTGTATATGGTTGCTGTGACAGTGGGATAGGATCATCATGTAAGCCATTTACTTGGAAAACAGACCACATGTAGGTCTATTATAGACTCTCATCAAAAAAGCAGGACTTCATAGTTTACATGTACTTCAGTATACTGAACTTTGCACCTAGGTTTCATGAGATCAAATTCTTAACATGAGTAAAATTCTTTTATTTTTTCAGTTATGGTGCATGCTGGTTTGGGAGAGGCTCAAGTGAATAGTCTGCTGGCAGCCCTGAATATCCCCACAGTGAGTCATTCCATGTTAGACATGCGACAGAGGGAAACTGGTGGTGCTATTGAAGGTGTAGCTAGTGATTCCCTGAAGGAATCGATGACTGAAGAACAAAGTTTGACACGGTATGTATGCACAATCGTGGCAGCACAAAACTAAATGACCACATTTTAAATTTCTTTTACAGGCATGTAACACAAGGCTACATGCACATGTATTTTATGGATACGAACAACTCTATTGCTGTGGAGCCAGGCTATTAACCATGTTAACCAGAATTGTGAAACTGGGAGTCTCAATGCATTATTGTTCAGGGTTTGCTCAAAACAGGGAGTCTCATCCATATCTCCATCATATTAAACTTCAGGAATTCAGGGACAGGGAGTGTCATTTTGACATGTTAGATGGGAGTCGCAAAGACCCCAGGCTCACTGTTAGCTAAAAACCTGGGTGGAGGTGATGTTTCACGGGAGATACTTCCAACTTTTTCAAAGCTAGTTTTGATAAAGTTGGAAGTATCGCCAAGGAAATGTATCTTCAATGAAATGTCAGCTCCACATCAATAAAGAAGTTGTTATCTATAAAATAGCCCTGTATTACATTTCAGCCAGCTTACCTAGCTTTTACATTTCAAAATATTTGCAATTGTTACAGTAAGGTTGTAAACATGGTTAAATATTTCAGGTTTACCCAGGATATATATTACCACTTATCATTATGTGTTGAATTTAGGGAAACTGGAGTCTCGGACATAACTGTGAGTGTTGATCCCGGTTGGCAAAAGAGGGGCAGTGGAAGATCCTGTGATAGCCTGTCTGGCAAGTAATTGTATGCAGTAAGTGGATTGTCCCGGGTAATCACTGGCATAGACATAGTTGTTTGGCTGAAAAGCTTGTGAGAGATATATACATATAATAATATTTCGATGTCAAGAAACTGGGGCATATAGACACATGTATAGACCAATAAATAAATAAATCATTAGTCTGCTAGGGCCCTTGATATAAGGATCAAGGGCCCTAGCAGACTAATGATTTATTTATTTATTGGTCTATCCATGTGTCTATATGCCCCAGTTTCTTGACATAGAAATATTATTATATTTATTTTCTGTTCACTGATTATATTTATTTTCTGTTCACTGATTCTGGGCTCCACTCACTATCTCCTGAACAAATTTTCGCCACACCCTCCTTCACTGATATATCCCAATTGCTTACATATTCTACATTTATTTCCCCACGCCATGCCCAGTGCATGTGTTGTCCCCACCCCAGGGTTATTGGGCCCCCACCTCCTTTCTCTTAAGGTAGGGAAATAAGGGGAGATAACTTGGTATGATTTATCACTTCAATAAATCTCCAAAGGAATATATAAATATAGTCTAAATATTTATTATTGTAGGGCACTACACAATGATTGGTAACCAAACTGGGAAGGTTGTAGGATATGCGGTCCGGTCAAAGAGATGTAGAATCTGTAGTAATGTTGACAAGAGGAATGCAGTTCCTCCAGTTCACAGCTGCAGGAAAAATTGGATTGGAAGCGCGAAAGCTATGGAGCCCGATTTGGTGACAGAGATGGTAACCAGCATCGGTGAAAGAGGCAGAGAGTTGGTACAATTGTGGGGGATGACGACACTACAACTGTTGCCCGTCTCCGATCAACAGTTGACAAAGAAATAGAGAAGCGCTCAGACAGGAACCATGTCAGGAAAAATCTTGGTAATATGCTGTACCCCTTACAGAAGAACATGGCTCTCTCAGTACAAGAGTGATAAAGTATCTGCAGAAGTGCTTCAATTATATGACTGCACAGAATAGAGGTAATACCGATGGAATTGCGAAAGGCCTCAAAGCTTTGTCACGGCATCCATTTGGAGACCACGAGTTCTGTGAGAAATCTTGGTGCCGTTTCATCGAGGATCCTACGCAAAGATACAAATCACTACCATATGGCCGACCTCTCACCAGTACCTCCTTGCAGTCAGACTTGGCCAAAGTCTTTGATGTTTACTCTTCACAGAGTGAAAAACTGGCAAATATGGGAAGTACCCAAGCGAATGAGAGCTTCAATAAAACTGTACCAACGAAGGCCCCCAAATCTCGCCATTACAGTGGATCTGCCAGTTTGAACTTCCGTATTGCTGCCAGTGCAGCACAGAAGAATATCGGTCATAAGTACTTACTGGCAGTAAGAGGATACACCCCTTATCAAAGTTCTTTGTTGGTGTTTTGTTCACGTATGTTGTTTACTATTTTGCTATACTAACTCTTGCAGGCTAACCATATTGTTTTTGTTTTGGTATATTCAGTGAAACCTGTGTAAACTGACCATGCTTGTGTCCATATTATAATGTTGGTTTTGGCAGTGTCCTGGTTTATCAAGATTCAATATAATTTAAATTTATGTATTTTGGATCATGGATAATGTCGGTATTCAGAGGTCGGTTGGTTTACCCAGGTGTCAGTATTCACAGGTTTCACTGTAGTTTCTTTTCTCTCACATTGAAAGTGTTTTTGTTCAAATTTACACATTTTTGTTCGCCCAAATGGCGTATCTGGCGGTTTCCCTCTGTCTGGCCTATATCTGGGACAGTTTTCTCTCTGCATTTGCATTTTTTTTGAGCGACTGCACTAGGTCGAGACGATGTGTTACATACCAAAATTGAGATCGAGATCAGAGGTCAATGATCACTGTGGCCTAAAATCAGGAAATCATTGAAAACTGCTGATTTGTATATGCCCGCCAAAAAGGCAGACGTATTATTTCATGGTGGTGTCCGTCTGTCCATCCTCCATATCCTGTCTATATCTGAGACAATTTTCTGTCTACAGTTCCAATTTTTGGTGAGTGAGTACCCTGCGGAGATGTGTCACATACCAAAATGGAGGTCGATGTCAGAGGTCAAAGGTCAATGGACTAAAAAACAGGAAATTACTGAACTGTTCGCATCTGGTCTATATCTATGACAAAGGTTACTATGATCCCAAAATCAGGAAATCAATAAAAATAACTTTTTTGTGTCAGTAGAAACATTAGGGGAGCATGATGTGTCATGTACCAAAATGTAGGTCAAAGGTCAAGTTCACTGTGACCCTAAAATATGGAAATCAGTAAAGTGACATTTTCTGTGTCAGTATATACATCAGGTGAAGATGATGTGTCACATACAAATGTACCAAAATTGAGATCAAGGTCACTGTGGCATGAAAAAAAGGAAATCGCAATTTTGTGTGTTGAAGGATGCATAGGAGGAGACGATAGCGGGCATATATTGAAACCAATTTTCGCTTTTGTTTAACCATTTGGGATTCTTTGTAGGTTCCATAATAAGAGAAATATTTTGTAATAGAGGTACTTTATGTCACTGTTATAATTCATCTCTTTGAACTGCCCATAAGCTTCATTGAGAAAATATTGTACTTCTAAATACTTCTTATGGAATCCATGTAGAAATTGTACTTGTATTTGTATTGTTCTTGCATTTCTGCACTGATAAATGAGACATAACATCTAAGCATGCAATAATAATGTTGACATCAAACAGTACCAGTGAAGATAATCCCTACTAATACAGATCAGAGACTTTATTATATGATCTTCATGTATATTTTTATACAGGTGAATAAACGTCTGGGCCTCTCTCCGGGGATATATACTCATAAGTTATCCTACCTGCGAGATTTGCAACACCGGAAGAGAAAGGCAATCTCGGTCACAAGAGAAGCCAAGCGTAGAAGATTGCAGCAAAAAGCAGCCCGGTATGGAAGTTTTCATTGCTATAAAGTTTGTACCAAATACATACCCCTTCTCATTTGCATGAAATCCCTAAATCACAGATTTTGTGTTTCAAACTACAATAAATGTATGCAAGCCTTTTGGGTAATTTACATTCGGTAAACATCTTCCTATTTTCCTATAAATTTTGAGCATTTCTCCTAAAGATTTCCCTAATTCAATGCAAACAATGTGATTTCCCTTAGCACATACATGCCGTTTCCGCCATCATGACGGTCCCTGCATAACATATCTATTTATGATTTGTTTAAAATCATTATCGACAAAGTTAAAAAAAGTTTTAGAGAATCTATGCAAGTTCTCTCAAAATGCTGATACAGTTTTATTTTTCACTCTTCTGGATGCCAGAGTAAGGTCTCTAAAGAGATTCGGGAGGACACCAGCTACTCTCCTGGGGTGGACCTGAAGCCAGTTGCTGATGAGGACATTGCAGCTATTCCTGCTCCACATAAACCACCTACATTGGAACCACTATCTCTTGAGGGTACAACAGAGATCTTCTTTGATCTGGAGGCAACAGGACTAGGTGCATATCCTGCATATTATTCCTGCAATTCGTCCTCTGATGCCTGAAGGGCTAGAGGGGGAATATGGTATTGGAATCCGTCCGTCTGTCCGTTTTCATTACCGGACAATAACTCTTGAAAAACTGAATGGATTGTTTTCGAATTTGGCATTTGGGATCCTCGACTCAAGGGTATTGTCATCGTCTGTTTGTCTGTCCTTCACAGTTTCTCGTTACCAAAATATCTTTAGAATGACTTGCCCAAGAATCATCAAACTTCTTGTGCACATCCATATCCTTCTGCCCCAGAACCCTATTAAAATTGACTCGTCCCGGTCTACATTTTCCAGAGTTATGCCCCTTGTTATGTTCAGCATATGTTACAGCAAAAATGTTACATCGTTACCGAGATACCTAGAGAATGTCCCAGGAACATGAAACGTGTTATGCGCTTCCATATCATTGTACCCCAGACATGCCAGAACCCTATTAAAATTGAGTCATCTTGGTGTACATATATGGTTGCCATGGCAACATAATAAATTTATTAATGATCAATTTCTTTTTTAAAATTTTTTTCTTCAGTCCATCAGTTAAGAGTTACCTACATAGTCAAGAGCCAGAAGCCTATCGAAAATGATCCTAAAAAATGGATTGTTGCCATAGCAACCATATAAATTATCTGAATGAGATCATTTTCGATAGGCTTGTGGCTCTTGACTAGGTAAGCAACTCCTGATTGAAATAAAATTGAAATAAATAAAATAGAATAAAACTTGATCCTAAAAAATGGATTGTTGCCATAGCAACCATATAAATTATCTGAATGAGTTCAAGTTTTATTCTATTTTATTTATTTTATTTTTATTTCAGTCAAGAGATGCTTACCTAGTCAAGAGCCACAAGCCTATCGGAAATGAATTCATTCAGATAATTTATATGGTTGCTATGGCAGCATAATGTTTACTGAATGAATTAGGAATGCCAACTATCAGGGCATGTCGAGCTATTAAAATATAACTTTATAACTCATAAAATTCGCCAATTAAAACACATTTCAAGACTACATTTATGTATGTAGCACCAAAGATTGGCTAGAGATGATTGTCATAAGTTAACCGAGCCTCAGTTGCCCCAGAGCGAGGGGTTTTCAGATGTGCAGCTTCGTATCATCCTGATAGGCCTATAGATGGTGTCACCTGTGTGGGGGGGTGGAGCCGAATTTTCCTTTCCTACATTTATAGTATACGGAGCCTTCGTTCTTGGATGATACACTGAATAAAACCATAGTAATAAAACTATCTTCTGAATAAATGTATTAAACTTCAAGATATATTAAAGGAATAGAAAACCCTAAGATGATGCATACGTATATCGAAAGAACTATATCATTAGTATTCGAAAAACAAAACAAATCAGTTTTTCTAGTAATTCCGAATGAATGAGATCATTTTGAACATCAGAATTATTGCCCAGATCAATAATCCGTGGAGGTCGCCATTTTAACAAGCCCGAGAGCCGTTAGCCAATGAAAATCCTTTAAATATCACCTGACATTATTCCTGTGACGTAGTTGGGCCCAAGCCAGAGTAGCTAATAATATGGAGACCAATTGTAAATTATTCTGTCGATGGCTTTTGACAGATCGGTGGACCTTTCTTTACGCTCCGAGACGATTATGAGGATCGTGATATATGAATGTCGAATTGATATACAGGTTGACATGTGGCATTTTGCATATGATTTCACAGGCTCTCTTTCTGAGGCAAGAATATCCGGCCACATCACCCGATAGCAGCAGAAGAAACGCTGCTAATGTTGCCGTTGTTGTTGTTTAATGCTTTACCTTATGGGATAGAGCCCGGATGACAATGGAATATTTGTCGCAGCGCCATCTACATAAAAATAGTATGGCCCACAAACGTCACAGTCATTCCAACATGTCGCAGATCATAAGTGTTAAAGTGTGAACGATAAATCGGTGTTTACTGAGCTGTAGAATTTGTTAATTTTTTCTACCCGTGTTTTTGGAATCTGGTGGCATAATTCTGTCATGTCGAGCACGAGTTTACGCAGAGTTTACTATTCCTTTAATGTGCCCACGCCCCCAATAAATGATAGCTATTCTATGAAGATGAACAATATGAGAACAATACAGCATTCTCTTTGGGATTTGTATAAAAGCCCCAACATGCCCAATGGACAAAAGCCCCGTCCAACATTTAGTTTCAAGCCAGGACAATAAGATCAGAGCTTTACCAATTTACCAAAGTACCCCTGTGCATAGAAAGGGGGTATACTGGATTCCGATTGTCCATCCGCCTGTCCGTCCCTGCATCCATCTGTTCGCCTGTCTGAAATTCGTTTCCGGGCAATAACTTGAGCACCGTTAACCAGATTATTCTCAAATTTGGTATGCATATACCATGCCATGATGTGTCGACTGGGATTGCATTTTGACCACTTTTGCAAATAGGCGGCCCACCTCATGGTAAACCCCTATATGCATTTCCATGCAATATCTTGAGAACCTTTCATCGGATTCTTTTCAAATTTGGTATGTATATACCATGCCACAAGATGTTGCTTGGGCGGGACTGTTAAGGGGCTGAGGAGTTGTAGCACCTCTGGTGCCTCATGTTAAGAGATGAAATAGAGGAACTTCTGTTCGAGTCTCCGAATATGTCAGGTTGCTTTATAGAGCTATGACATAACCATATTGTGACAAAACTTTAGGCCTGTCGTGAAGATAAAACATGTCGCATTTGGTTAAAGTTAGTATGTGCAGTGTTATTGTGGCTCTGCCTTATAAAAATAATCAAAATCTGGTCTTTTCTGTTTCCTTCCTAGCAAGAACTTCCCACATAACTCAAGTGGCTGCTGTCCGAGGGCAGGAGCGCTTTTCTTGCTACATCATGCCCAAGATTCCAATTACCCCAAAAGCCTCAGAAGTGACTGGTATCAGGCTGTTTGGTGGTAGGCTGTTCCACAACAGCGATCCAGTCAACACCCTCACCATCAATGATGGGCTGCTACAGTTGATACAGTTTCTAGGGAAGACCCAGCATAATGTTCTTCTGGGACATAATATCCAGACATATGACTGTCCCCTGCTAATGAATGCCCTGGCAGCTTGTGACAACGTCGACATGTTTGCCAGTAAGGTCGAAGGATTTGTTGATACACTAAAACTTTTCAAGCTTACTCACCATGGTCAGATCTCATACTCGCAGCAAGCATTAGGATGCAACATTATGGACATGTGTTATGATGCCCATGATGCCCTAGAAGATGTTATGTCACTTCAAAAACTGGTGACATATGTGGACACTGACGTCAAAATGAAAGAACAAGCTTCATTCACAGTACAGTATATTGTTGACCATCACACCTGCTCTTTACGAGTGCAACAAAACTTACCAAGCCTGAAAATGATGATGGATAATAAGGTGTTGACCTGTCAAATGGCAAAGAAGATGGCTGGGAGTGGACTGACTTACCAGCATGTGAGGTTGGCATATATCAGAAATGGCAGGAGGGGAATTGAAGACCTTTTCGCTGAAGGGTATAATGGGACAGTGAGAGTGACAAAGTCACGAAAAATAATAGACTCTGTCTGTGAATTTGTCTAAAAAACTAGTTTGCCAAATTAGGTCTTCCATACATATGACTCAGTCCCGGGCCTAATCAGGTGGAAGGATAGCCCTACTTCCAGAATTATTATAAATGTGATATTGATAGACTGCAAAATCTACTTGCTGTTGCTGCCTTGCTACCAGCCAATGACTCTGTGCATTGTGTGGCATAAATGTTCCTGAGGACATCTAATGTACCTCATGCAATCAGCTCTGATTATTCAATAACTCCTTATATTCCTGTTATTGTGATTGTTACACGAGGTCATACAATGCAAAAGTTTGTTTCAGAGCTTTAAATTACCATAATTTGGGCACACCTTCTATTTGGCACTCTAAATTGAACACATCCTTTATTCGGCACAGCAAAATACTTTTGGCAGGGAAATGCCCGAATTCTGGCAAAATGGGTGGGCTTTGACTCAAAAATGGGGCTTACTTGATTAGGAATTTCCATGAACATAACCGAACATTTATTCTCTATGCAAGAAAAATGCTAAAAAAATGCTAAAAAAAAACTGTTTTTTGGAGAAAAAAAATTCAGAAGTTTTTTTCCCTAATTTGGGCAAATCATAATTTGGTAATCTAAAGCCCTGCTGTCCATCCATAAATATTTATTGTCTGCTGCAATATCTCCCATTCCAGGTTATGAATTGGTTTTGATGTTGAAAACGCAAAACGCTGTGTCTAAAAATCAGAAATGATATTCAAATGTACAAGCTATATGTGCAGTACATGGATGTGAATTATGATGACTTTGTATGTATACCTCAAAAGCATGGTGTGAGGGGGAAGGCTGTAATCGGTATTCTCGGTATCACTGGTTTGTTTTTTTAATTTGTTGCCACATGTATATTGACTGTAGTCCATATAGTTGGATAATATTTGAATCATGGTCATAAGACAGGTGAAAATATGTCCACATTCAAGGATGTGAGATTTTCTCAATAGTGTTGGTCTTTATAGCCAATACCCATCTTGAGCAAGATCAAAGATGAATGTACCCCCTCCCCCTTCACCACACAACAGGTTTTAAATGAGACGCAGTACCATCTGCTAAACATGGTATGTATGGTACTTGCATTCATCCAGGTGTTGCATACTGGTATGTTGTGAATTCATATGGATAAATAAGTTTGATTCTGTGGAGAGACAGCAAACTTGATGACAGGGGGAAATAGGTAAATCAACATACCAGTGGACAACAATAGACATGCAGGGAGACTCAAGTTGCAGAATCTAGTAGCAAAAGCAATCGAAAAGGTAGACCTTCCTGTACAAATAAAGCCATGGGTCAGTTTCATGAGAGTAATTTGCAATGGAGCATTTTAGAGTGTATTTGTGTATTTTCTAAAAAAAAAAATAACATGTCTATTTCTGTAGCCTGAAAAAATAATGAACCCCACCCCCTCGTATATACCCCATATACTACAAGGGATTGAGTAACAGGAAAATGATCGTCTTTGGATTGGAGTGTATTTCTGACATGGTTCTTTTGTTTTTTCAACACATGTATATCAAGTGCTCACCCACCTCCCCCAACTTAAACGCCCCCATCACCCGTTTTGCCCCACCCCCCAGACGGAGAATGTCTGCTTTATATTGACACTACCCTAATGGAATTTGGATTTGGTTTGTGTGTTGGATTTCTGCAACTTCAATCCGATGGATGCCCAAGTCCCTCCGAAAAAGTGTTCGGGGGGGGGGGGAGAAGAGGAAGGGGGCAGATATGCATTAGTTTCATTATTTTTCAGGCCATAGAAATGAAACTAGGCCTACTTAAGATAAATAAAGGGAAAAAAAGAAGACTCGATGAAATGTTCTAATATTTCTCAATGTATTAAAATTATTCTATACCTTTCCCCGTGCGATGTGGTGGCATGGCAAGTAATATACATGTATGGAACCATGCAACCCCAATATTTGAATAAATTCTTTAAAAAATCACTGAGAAAGTATCTGTCTTGTTCATATTTTCACTTTGTAAAACAGGACTGCCATTGCCTTGTGTTATTTGTCAATAGGTGGATGTTATTGCAAACAATTCCAGTATATGTAGCCTAAAACATTTTTTGAAATATGTATCAAAGGGAGATAACCCACTGTGCAAAATTCATGCACAACCAGAATTGACCAAAAAGTACGGTTTGAAGCATTTTAGACGAAAATTTTGCACAGCAACATGCACTTAATTTGATAAATTCTGAAAGAGGTAACAACTATCTTCAAATAGTGAAAAAATAAAAAAAAGTTAAATACTATTTCTGTGTATTTTTGATGAATATATTCCCAAATCAGCACTATTTGCTATCTTCCCTGGGTTATTCAATCTGCCATGGGTGTGTACCTTCGACTGACACTGTAGCAAAAAAATGCACAGCAACCTATCTTTTTTTAGTCTTTTTTTCTCATATTAGACTATTGTAAGTGCAAAGAAACACATTATTCAAAAAGTTAATTACTTTGATTTACCACCAGCGGACATCCTTAAGACGCGATGGTAAAACACTCGACAAAGGCCATAGGGCAAATATACTGGGTTTTTGCGTCCCCACTATTGGGCCACCTCGACTCCAAAACGTTCATTCAAATGCCTTTTCCCCACCATTACCTGCCTGTGCATGCGCACCATAGCCCTATTTAACTACACACCGGTCCAGTCAGACTCTCTCCCACGTGTGCTTAAAACTGATACCCAATGCGACCCATTCGGATCATACCTTGACCCCAAAACTTCCATTCCAATGCCCCTTTTCCACAATTTCCACAATCGCCTTACTTCCCCGACCCACTCATCCAGTAGGATGGTCCCTCACGAGTGTTTCACGTTGATACCTCACCCGACCCAATCGACCCAATATTGGCCCACTTCGACAACAAAACGTCCACCCCAGATCTGCCTATGCACTACGCATGCGCACGATAGCTTTTCAGTAAAAGTCACCTAATGGTCACGAGACCCCTCCCGTCCTGTTCTACTTGGAGAGATAGAGAAAACAAGGTGCCACGCCCCATACCACAAATATCCATCAGTGGTTTTCCCATTGGGACGGACTTTTAAACAACTGCAGCGTACGGTCTTCTTTAGGGGCAAATAACTCTTACTGTGCCGTCAAGTGACCGGAGGTGATATTTGACCCGGATGCGATCTTTGGCCCGGAAATTATATCACCGGAAGTGACGTCGTCCGTGACGTCATTGTCACGTCACGCCATCAAATCAGGGCAGAAGGGGCTGGGCGCACAAACTGATAATGAATTTGCTGTCTCCCTGCTACTCGCCACATAATTAAGAGAAACTATTTGATGAGCAGTGTGTCTTATTGAATCCGTTGAACCTATTGTGATTTATTCTGTTGTTCTTCTTTTAATCATGTACACATTAACCCATCAATGGGTAAAACACTACAAATAAGGTTCTATTCTATTCTTTAGTTTTCTGACATCCAGTACGGTCTGTGAATAGCCAGCCAAAAGGAACGGAAATAAAGGAGTCGGCATCAAACAATCTTAGCTCATGTGTTTGTTATAGGACCAAGAAGTTTAATGAACTACACGATGGAACATTTCACATTATACGGCCAGATGATGAAGGGATCTCTTCCTTCAAATTCAATACCGTTTTAACCTTCCCCAATTTTAAATGTGCTCTATGCGAATCAACTTACACACGAGTGATTATCTGACGCTGATTACTCTAGTCACTCCATACCAGTATTATACGAATTTGGTGTGTTGCTGACATGAAGTTTCTTCTTATTATCTCGGTGTTTGATGACAGTATTCTAAAGTGTCTGGTTACAGGGCGTGAATCTGGTCAAGACCGTCGTATGACTAACTCGGACTGATATTATTCTTATACTATTCTTGCATTTCTTTAGTAATCCTAACTTCCTAGCGCGAGTCATCGAACAACTAACTCGATATTTCAACTGTCTGAATCTAAATTCGGATTTGTGTTCGCAATGTTTTGACTTGTATACATGGTGGAGAATGAAGCTTTTGATTGGCGTCGGATCTCACAGGTATTCGCCGGTATTTGTTCTGAATACGAACTTGCATTCAATAAATACACCCTCGTTTGGACAGTTTTTGATTTTGACTATCTGGCCGTCACATAATTCATTGTTTTCCAACAGAAGACTTGATAGAACTATTACATCATGGCTCCGAATTATTTGTATCTAATACCGCTCAAGCCGGTGCTAGGGGCCGTGTAGTCATGTTAATTCAGCATGTTCAAATGAACATCCACAATAAAAAATGCGGCTGAGATACAAATCATCGCATGGATTTCTTTTGGTTCTTGTGATGTTACAGAAATACACAGTCAGTATATTTGTCTGTGGGGGTCATATGGTCCTTGTGACGTTACAGAAATGCACAGTCAGTATATTTGTCTGTGGGGGTCATATGGTCCTTGTGGCGTTATAGAAATACACAGTCAGTATATTTGTCTGTGGGGGTCATATGGTCCTTGTGACGTTATAGAAATACACAGTCAGTATATTTGTCTGTGGGGGTCATATGGTCCTTGTGACGTTATAGAAATACACAGTCAGTATATTTGTCTGTGGGGACATATGGTCCTTGTGATGTTATAGAAATACACAGTCAGTATATTTGTCTGTGTGGGTCATATGGTCCTTGTGATGTTATAGAAATGCACAGTCAGTATATTTGTCTGTGGGGGTCATATGGTCCTTGCGATGTTATAGAAATACACAGTCAGTATATTTGTTTGTGGTGGTTATATGGTCCTTGTGATGTTATAGAAATACACAGTCAGTATATTTGTCTGTGGGGGTCATATGGTCCTTGTGATGTTATAGAAATACACAGTCAGTATATTTTATCTGTGGTGGTCATATGGTCCTTGTGATGTTATAGAAATACACAGTCAGTATATTTGTCTGTGGTGGTCATATGACTTCTTAAGCAGGCAACGTTTTCCATCACCTCCTTTAACGTTGAGTTTATATAGATATGATATCCACTCGGAATTATGATTCCGCTTAATTTCAACATTTTAGTACCTGCATGTCCTCAATATTTCGACCTCGGAACTGCCAGTAATCAGCTTGTAATTTCCACTCAGTATATCGGAACCTTGATTGTGTTGCATTTATTCTGGTTTCATTCATCGAAGAAATCAATAGTGTACCTAAAATTTACACCGTTGTAAAAGTCCGGTTGTTGAATATGTCAATCACATTGTGGTACCTTCCTAATGTTAATTTATTACCAGGACAGAGGGTGGGGGTGGGGGGCAACTTAGATGAAGAGGCCTATAAAACATCTGGTCCCCCAGACTTCAAGCGGCCCTGCAATATTTTTCAAAACAGTTGTAGTGGCTGAGATTTCAAGTATATACGATGTGCAATGATTTATACATTCTGATGGTGGTTGGTGGGATTGGCCGTATCCTGTGTGTTATGCTATATAAGCTTTCAGAATATTTATTTTGTCTTCTATTATGGATAGATGACCAACTTCGAAGGTACAGTGAATGGACTTTAAATTGTGCGTCTAGAAACCAGTGGATATTTACCAGGAATCGACTGGGGTTAAGGAGGGAGGTGGAGGGGGGCGGGGAGTTATCGGAGAGCCGACAAAACATATATATCTAAGAAGTACCTTCCAATAGAACTGAAAAAAATATGATCACTCTCTCCCCCATGTCACTCTGGTTGCAGAGCCTTCAACAATTTCATGACCCCCTCCATCACCAATATTGTTTTGTCTCATACATGTGGAGTATTGAAACTAAAACAGTTATACCTTCGCTAAGTTTCATCCAATCACTTGAAACTTTATGTTTATGAAACAATTCCGCTTTGTGAATGAGACAATGCCTCCCAGGAATTGATGTAGAAATTCGTGAGAGCCCATGTATGATTATCTGATATACATATAACATATTGGAACACCAAAAGCTATAAATTTTCAAATTTTACCTATAAAATAAATCAGCTTAGACAGTAAATAATGACTTCCAAACCGGGATGTTGAAATTCTATTCGAAAACTGATTTGAATTTTTTTCAATCTATTGGAAATCAAACAGTTCTAAATTTTCATATTTTGGTCGGTCTCGCGAGTAAGGATCGATAGTGTTCGGGCCTTTAATTTGTAATACTGAGAGGCATAATATCGATACTCAGGCGTTTTACCCAGTCTATTGTACCCATTTGTCTCGTGTCACTGCTGGTACCGGAACATAAAAGATGGACTTA
>JAVTVY010045018.1:0-20063 GCA_036873755.1 Hanleya hanleyi
AGGCATTGCCTCTCCCACCCAAATATATTTGGGAAAAATGCAGCACAGAAAACTTCTCCAAAAGTATAATTGACAATCTGCCTCAGCTCAGAAAGGATCTGTGTGATAACCTAAGCAATGATGAGGCCAGCATAGACAATCTGGTCTCTGTATTCAATAAGTTTATGATTTCGACCGCAGACATCAGTTTGAAAAAGGCTAACAATGATATACATGTACCTGTAAATGGCAATCATAAGCATGACAGGAAAAAATTTAACAAACCCTGGTATAGCAGTGAATGTAATGATCTCCGAAAACAAATGACAAAATTAAATAAACAATTTAATCGATGGCCCTTAAACCCACACATTAAGTCAAAGTTTTTCAGTAAAAAAAAAGAATACAGGAAAAAAGTACATCATGCCAGAAATAACTACAGAAGTAAACTTTTGAGAGAGCTCGATGAAATCTGTCAGAAAGATTCATCTGTTGCATGGGACATTTTGAAAAAAATGAAATCTGAAAATTCAAGCAGTGATCTCAGTGATAGAATAGATCTGAATAAATGGACGGACTATTTCACTGAGCTCCATCAGCAGAACTGTGATAATCTTAATGAGTTCAGAAAAGAAGAAATTAAGGCATCTCTAATGGATTTAGAACAAAACCTATTCCCTTCAGATCTTGATACTGTCATAACTGACAATGAACTGAACAATGCTTTGAAACAACTGAAAAACAATAAATCTGGTGGCATTGATATCATTTTGAATGAGATGCTCAAAACTGCAATTCCCCACATGGTTGATACAGTGCTCCACTTGTTTAACTCTATCTTGAAGACTGGGACTTACCCCAAAAGTTGGGCAGTTGGTATTATTGTTCCCATTCACAAGAATGGTAATCCTCTTGAACCCTCTAATTATAGAGGCATTACACTTGCCAGTTGCCTTGCTAAAGTACTTAACCAAATATTGTACACGAGACTTGCTAATATGGTCCTGGAGAATAACTCCATAAGCAAGTGTCAAATTGGCTTTAAAAAAGGATGTCGAACTAGTGATCACATTTTTGTGATGAAAACCCTCATAGATAAATATGCTAAACGCAAAGGAAAGATATATGCTGCCTTTATAGACTTCAACAAGGCTTTCGATAGCGTGTCGCACGATGCCTTGTTCCTGAAAATGTTAAAATCTGGCATTACAGGGAACATGTACAAGGTTATAAAAAGTACATGTATGTATGTGCTTAGTATATCTAGAGTCAAATCAAAGAATGGACTGGGTAAAGAGATCGCCATTACTCGAGGGGTACACCAGGGCAGTGTTTTGAGCCCGATTTTATTTAATTTGTGTATTAACGACCTATTAGAAGATTTTTAACAGAGTAGCTGCTCTGCACCAGTTCTCTTTGATGAACCTGTTCATAGTCTTGCTTATGCAGATGACATTGTTGTTCTATCATTAAGTAAGAATGGCCTGCAAGACAAGTTGGACATTCTCCAAAATTATATTAGTGACTGGGGCCTATCGATTAATATAAAGAAATCAAAGACTATTGTTTTTGGACAAAATCAGAAAAGCAAAGAACAGTTCCATATTGGTGTACAAACTCTTGAAAGTTGTAACTCATATAAATATCTAGGCCTTGTTCTGCACAGTAACGGAAAATTCAACGTAACTGTATCTAATCTTGCGAGCAGAGCCAATAAGGCTCTATTTAGTATAAGACAGGCCCTCAGTGTAGGGGACATTAACCCTATTTTGTCTTGCAAACTGTTTGATACCATGGTCAATCCAATTTTGACATACGGTGCAGAAATTTGGATTGGTTACCTGAAAGAGTTTGTCAATCCTACAGACCTACTGAATATATCAAATGATATTGAACGAGTTCATATGAAGTTTTGTAAACATGCGTTACGAGTAAACTCCAGGTCTACTAATGCCGGTGTACGTGGAGAACTGGGGAGAACCCCTATTAATTTCTCTGCTATTGTAAAGAGCATTAAATATTTTTTCCATATTCGTGATGCTGATCCATCCTCCCTACTGTACAAGGCATTTCTTGAACAGTGTGAGGCTAATCGGGCAAACAATGCACACAATTGGGTGCACTATATGAAACGTCTGCTACGAAGCCTGAAGTCGTATCACGTATGGGAAAATTTTGGTTGCCCAAATCCCAAAGCTAGCACTAAGTTTATGAAAGTTGTTCTACATGAAATCTATGAGACAAAATGGAGAGACGAGGTATCATCTTCCAGCAAACTTGAAACATATAATCTCGTGAAATCTTATCCCCGCCATGAGCGAAATCTAATGTCTCTGAGTAATAGAAAACATAGATCTGCACTAGTTAAACTTCGAATCAGTGCCCATAGATTGGAAATTGAGACAGGTAGATACTCTAAAACCCCACGAAGTAATAGACTCTGTAATAGTGAGCGCAGCGAACGGCCGTTCGCGTAGCGAACTCTATACACAACAGCGAACTCTATACACAACATGCATACGTACGTAAGAAATAACACATACCATACTACAGAGTTCAGTATAGCCGGTCAACTCAGTTTTCGCCGACTTCCGGTAGCCGACTTCCGCCAAAAGTGGCAGTCATTTTGTTTTGTATGTCTTATGGGAAATGTTGGGATTTGTGTTCAGCAATAATTTGTTAAATCCACTTCTGGATTATAGTGCATGCAAAAATAAAAATCCACGCTGAAATAAATAATCCCGCTAAAACATCAAAAGAATGACAAGGAGAAATAAAGAAAAGTCCGGAGCGGAAATCGACGAGAAATCGGCGTTCCCAACTTCCATCAGCGGGAGATTCAACATGGCGGCTGCCCAGGTTATAGGCATAGAACGATGGCAACTTCGATGTCAACTTAGCCGTTTTTCTGGTAAGTTTATTACTGCCAATTTATGCCGTCGAGATACGACGATACCTTGTGCACCATTCGTTATTTCAGTATATCGCAAAGCATTTGGCAGCTATTGATTTATGTCGCAGCAGTCAAAATAGCCCATGTTGTTGTTGTTGTATGCAATAACATGTGCGAGGTAAATGCACGCATAATTTGGAGAAGAAAACTATCTCAAAATTCGCCCAAATAATACCAACACAATGGACGAGGTCATATTTTTGTCGATACTTTCTAACATTTGACACTGACACTATCCAACTGCCTGGTTCTTTATGAAAAAATGTAAAATGCAGGCCTATGTAGATAATTTAAGGGGGGGGGGGGGGGCTGTTGCCACACTCAAGAATGTTTTGCTCATAAAGTGACAGACAGTTTCACTGGTGGAGGAAGCCGGAGTACCCAGAGAGAACCACGGCGATGGGGAAGCCCGGAGGGGGAAGATGACGGAGGGTGTCACATCTGTGTGTGTGTGTGTGGGGGGGGGGGGGTTGTAATTGGTAATATATCCAATTACCTGAATGTTTTAATAATAAATTCTATCTTAATCATTATGCACAGTGTCTGAAGGTTAATGTAATGACTGGTATCACTGTTCCTAGTATCTATAATATTTTCAAATCACATGAATTCCACTTCAATTTTCATATCTGTACCATACTAAAGTTTCTGATTCTACAGTAGCTGTGCATTTTTCAGCAGAGTGAATTAAAATTAATTATTGAATATACCCAATGAATTACCAGACTCCAGTCTTAAGTTTAATCTTCCACTTTTGTCAAACATATGTTTGCAAAATTTTGTTGAACGTTTCCTTTCCATTCTCCCATGCAGTTTAGTGGCAGCTGTAGTGTTGCCCATGACACAAACTTCATAAATCTCTTGGGAGTAATGCACACAGCTGATATGTTGTATGTTCTTCCTAAACACATGATTGTATTATCAACACTCTCCATGTGGGAACAGGTCATTTCGACCCCAAAGCAACTCGTCTCCAGCCAACTCATTCCCAACCTTGAGTCAATTAACTCGTCCCCAAACAAAAATCAAATTTTACAGACAAATTTAACATTTCCTTATGAACTTTACATACATGCTATGCCCTATTATTGCATATTGATTGAAATTGTAGCTCCATATCTGCACACTTCATCGATCATTGGATTAAAATGGATTGCTTGTTAAACGTCCCCTTAAACAGATGAACATGCTTTACTACGTCTAGCCTACATGTAATTAGAATAATTTATTTTATGGGGAGCTTAATTTAATAGTGACTACTCTATTGCTATATATGAAACAACCATTGGACAAAGACCTATCATATCAAGAACTATCGATATAGAGAAACTCAGAATTAGTGTGCTGCGGAAAGAGTTATGAATAAAGTGATAATGTTAAAATGTACTTTCAAATGAAAATAAACCCATCAGAAAAAGTGCAAATGGCAGCTTCCACTGAAATGTGAGCCAATGAAGGGACCAATAAATAGATCAACTGAATACAGTTTCTAATGATGTTGCTCGGAATGTTTTGTTGTCATTGACAAAAATGTGTTGTTCAGCATCAGAAAAAACAGTATTAACCCAGTATGTGATGAACATAATATTTTTCAAATCTTTTTTATTTCACAAAATGGACATTTTTGGACGGAACGAACTCCCTGGTGCATGGGTGGGTATTTTCAGTGGTTTAAATACATGTTTTCCTCCTCGTATTTGGTACAATTATGGCTCAGTTCTGTCCGAGTATCAGTCAATAGATTACATCATGAGAAAAAATGTCGGCAGGAAAGTAGATAAAATAGATAATTTTGTCAAAGAAGTCTGGGTAGCGAACGTAAATATTTGTCGTCCTCCATTATTACGTTCCCAGCCACCGTCCAGCTGAGCAACGATGGATGTACGTTCACGTGGCCTCTGGTCTGAAAAGACCAGCTTGCAGCATTAACTGCCGTGAGAGCTCTTTTACAATGATATGACTGGAGTTTTGCCATGGAATGCCACGGGAATGTAGCGAACATCAATTCCGTCCGATTAGACATTTTACGTCCGGAACATTCAATCTCTGGGGAAATCCCTTTGAGTCGTGCCGACGTCACTTCCGCCTCGTTCTCTCCCGCCATTGCCTTCAACCGGATGGATGTTCACGTTGGGAAGTTCCTGCAAAGAATGGTAAGAGTTATTAATTCATGAAAAGATATCCGTCCGCTAATTTGCTGTTCGATACACAACTAGGAGGAGACCAGTATTAGGCTAATTTCGAAGATGTTATCGTTTTATAATCTGTTTTTTTTAATGAATCTGCAAATCAATGTTCGATCAGATTTCTTTGGCGCCGAAAACCCCGACTGCTCCGTTGAAATAGTCGTTTCAAAAGTTCGAACGCAACTTTGGACGGCTTTTGTGCGTTGCGTACATAAATGAAGGACGGATCTTATTGTAATTACGTAATATGGGACGGATATTGCCTGAAAATAACGTCGGCTTGGACGGAACTCCTGTTGTTGTTGTTGTGGACACTATGCATGGCCCTTAGTGTGATATCTTTATCAACATATCAATCAAATGTTTCTTTTAAGTTAATTGTAGACAGTATTTGCTTCATGGGAGAGGTTGACGTATATTATTTCATCTATCCCACTATTTTTCTATGTATATTTTTTGTCAATATATTGCAATGCTGCATGGCATTCTCCATAATTATCCATTTTTTCTTTGGTTTTAGAACAATGTCTTCGAGAGTGCAAATGTATAGAAAGAGACTAAAGAAAGAAAACCCAGAAAAATATAAGGAATATTTAGAGAAACAGAGAGTTCGAGTCAAAATAAGAAGAGATCAGTTGAAAGCAGAATTGAGCAAGAGGAAACCTAGTGTGGCTGCGACAGAGAAAAGAGAGCGGGAAAATGAATTGGCTAGAATCCGACAGACGCGTTACCTGCAAAGAAAAAAAGAGAGGGCAGAAAAAGGGGAACATTTGATAGTCAAGATAAGTGGGGGTAAACCGTTGACAAGGAAGCAAAAGGAAGAACAGAAGCTCCGTTGGAGGCAGGCAAAACAGAAATACAGATCAAAACTGACACAACAGAAAAAAACGTGGATTAAACGAAAAGATAGGGAACGTAAATTGCAGAAAAGGGAACAGGAGCTTGCCAAACATAGACCGATCGAAGAGACAATATCACGTAAAACAGAGTGGAACTGGACTGCCAAAGCCAGAAAAAATCTACCATCGAATCCAGCAAATTTTGCTGCTGTTCTCCAGAACTTGGCAACAAAGAGTTCTCTTCTGAAAAGGAAAGCGGTTGAAGAAATATTATCACAAAGGCCTCTCAAATTCACTAAACTGGGACTAGGCTCAAGCAGACAAGGTAGAACGGCGCTAAAGGTGATTGCCACAAAACTGCTGAAAAAAGCTGCAGACAGTGCCAGAAGTATTTCCAGACGAACGGGTCTAACTCGTAACACCTTAAGCAAGCTTAGAAAACAAGGCTTAAACAAAAAGCCTAGACAACCCCGCATCAGTCCAAATCTCGTCCAGAACTTCTACAAACGCGAAGACATTTCACGTACTCTTCCACAAAAACGATTCGCCATGAAATGCGGGCCCGGGTATCTCCTACAGGTTCCCCTCAAAGCAGCATACTCACAGTTCAAAGAAGAACATCCCAACCAGGTTATCAGTTTTGCAAAGTTTGCAGCACTAAGGCCAAAAAATGTTCGCCTTCTCAATAACACTCACAGAGAGTTTTGTTTGTGCGTGTACTGTCAGAATGTTAGGTACAAGCTTTTGGTTTTGAGTCGACTATCTACATCAAGAAACTCGTGTCGAATAACCAACGAATCCCAGATATCGCAGCTCCTACTCTGCCCAAAATCTGATAGCTGTAGATTTCACAAACCGGAATGCATTAATGCAACATGTCCTGTATGCAAGGACCAGGCCAACACTTTAAGAAACCACTTCAGTTATGTGCTCAGCAGGCCCGAAGTCTGCTGGAATCACTGGGAGAGAATTGCAGATCCAACTACAGGGAAAAAACGCCGTATTCTCAGAACCAAGACGGGCAGTGGAAAAGAGGTGGTTGAAGAGCTGATAGAGGATGTTGTAAATCCCTGCCAGGGAACATCTTTTATCCAACATATTTTTACCGCCAGATGGCAGTCCATGCAGTATACATTCGCAAAACAAGAACTGAAAGAAAACTCTGTCATTAATGTCATGGATTTTGCGAAAAATCGCACGATTCAATATCAAGACGAGATAAAGTCGGCATTCTTTGGTGCCACACAAATTACCATTCACCCAATTGTGACCTATTACAAGACATCTGATAGAGTCGTCAGAGATTCCCTTGTATTCCTGTCCGAGGACATAAACCACGACTATCACGCAGTCAACAAGTACCTGACAGTGGCACAGGATCATGTGGAAAATAAACTGGGCACAACCCCGGTACACAACATAATCTTCAGCGATGGCTGTGGAGCCCAGTACAAGTCACGAGGACCATTTGGTGATCTCAGCATCAAAACCAATAAATTGAATCGTAACTACTTCGGGTCAGAACACGGAAAGTCAGAGGGAGATGGAGAGACTGGTGTGGTCAATAGAGCTATAGACCGCGCCATACTGGGCAGACGAGTAATAATCAACAATGTTGAAGATATGTTCAAATTTTGTTCCGAAAATTTGACCATGGAAGACCCCCTCACTCAGAGGCATTTCTTTCTGATAAAACCTGAAGAAATTGAGAGGAACAGACCGTTCACAGAGGTGAAACTTTTACCCGGCACCCGAAAAGTTCACCAAATTTTAAACGTTCCAGGCAAGCCATACAGTGTCGTCTATCGCAGCTTATCCTGTTTTTGCCCCGCATGTCTTGATGGGAAGGGCGTATGCATCAACAAACCGTATGTTACTGCCTTCAAGGAGAAGAAATTACAACGCTCACCTGTTGTGATCGAGGACACTCCACATATTGGGTACGGTATTTCTCTTTTAATATTTGTTTACTAGCAGTCAGTGCTGGCCGTGAGAGGAGAGTGGTCACTCTCCTCAAAGTGGTCACTCTCCTCTCCCCTCCACTCTCCTAAAAGTATTCAAGGAGAGTTAACCATCACTCGCCTTGAAAGTAAACTAAATACCTATGCTGTTAACAAATGTCTTGATATTGCTCTCCTCTGCTCGCCTGAAGAAACTTGGAGAGTATTTGGCAGCTCGCCTGCATTTTGCTCACGGACTGGCATAAAACAAAACTAATTCAATCAGACCGACTTCATAATGTCCATTAGTTCAATCAACATTTATGCTGTTTAGCATTCTGAATAAGAACTGTTGTGAAGTACTTATGTGACCGCAGCTATGAAAACATAGATTTACTTGTACATTTAATACGTTCATTAATTTGGCCATTTCTAGGTTTCCAGAAAACATCGTGGACCAGGCCATTCAAGTACTGGTAGATGGTGCAGATCTCGACCTCGCCACCGACCATCCGGACCTGGCCGCTGACCATCCGGACCTGGCCGCCGACCATCCGGACCTGCCCGCCGACCATCCGGACCTGGCCTCCGACCATCCGGACCTGCCCGCCGACCATCCGGACCTGGCCGCTGACCATCCGGACCTGCCCGCAGACCATCCGGACCTGCCCGCAGACAATCCTGACCTGGCCAGAGCTGTACATGTAAGTGTTGTCCTAATATTGTATTGCCGTCTACCGGAGCGGCAAATTCCATTTATAATGCAGTAATGGTTCTGTTTTGTGATGTATTTAGTTATCATTTAAATAACTTTTAATGTTTCATTCAGGGAAGTCCATGTAGTATGTATCGAATTTTGTTAAAATTGATGCAAGATTCTCTGAATAATTAATACAGACTAAAAGTTACTCACTTTCATATCGCCATCAGTTCACATGCATTTTTTCAGACAGTTTTTATTTTCATTCACCATAAATTCTTCAACGTTCTTAATTGACAGGAGTTGACCGATCCATCCAGTTCCGACGCATGTTCCCAAATTAGGTAATTGTCAAAATGTTTTATTACTCCGTCTTAGTGGATAGGACATACAATGTATAAAGGACAATATCTGAAAACTACCATCTAAATATCCTTGGTTTGAAAATGCAAATGGATAAATTTATAATGAATTGTGAAAATGCTGGGTCAATGTAAACAGGACAATGTTTTCTTTATTGAAGGCAACAGTTCATCGATTAGTTACCGTGTATTTTCAGGAACATAAAACCATCAGACTTCATTTATGTGAAGTGCCCAACTGAAAAGAAAAGAACATTCCATTATGTTGCACAAGTGAGACTGTTCATGACGAGTTATGCGTTCATTGTCAATTTATGGTTCAGTGTTCTCAGTGAAATTATACATTACACAGCTTTTGCATGATAATGTTACAATTCTTTTTAAGCGATTCGTTGTGTAAGATATGTCAACCGGGTACACTTTGGAATAACAGTAGTGTATCATAGGGAAGGCCTTTCTTTGGGGTGAATGGTTCCCAACGATTGATCCATCTTGCATGACGAAACTGGCGCTCTTTCTTTGATATTTAGTGCATGTATTTTCACCTCAATTCATTCTACACATTGATTTCAATATATGACTATCGGTTTTGCACATCTTTTAAATAACCTTCCTTACTCACCTGCAGAATTCTCGTGCAGGAAAGCTATATGTACATATATTAGACATATCAACAATTCATTCAGTGCAAATCTGCTTCCTAATAAGCATAATGATTCATTTCAGTAATGATCTGTTATATATGTTCAAATAATACTTACATGTAGATCTATAAAATTTCTTTCCAGGTGGTCGGTGTTGGCCCAGGGAGCTTAACTATTCGGTACCTCTTCCAGCCTTACAAGGGGCAGCCAGCGGTATGGGCATGGCGAGATGGCTTCGATTATGATGTGGATATGTCTTCTGTCACCAGAGTTCTTGAAGAACCTGAACTTATCTCACACCAACGTTCAGGGGATGTTTATTTTAAATTTCATGAACTGGAACATGAACTCTAGTGTGAGCGAGAGAGTGTGAAACTATGGCTTCATCATCATCCTTAACGCGTTGAACCAGACCATCAGACTGTCGGCTGATATCTTTGCATGTTGAGAATAAATAACTGGGTTTGACAAAACTGACAACTTTTGTTTACTTGTTTTATGAAGAGTATATTTGTGCTATCCAGTGGTTACATTCAATACAGACATGCAGTAATTCTGGGCGAATAAGTTTTTACTGTTAGTTTTCCGTCCTTTGTGATGTTATCAACAACTTCAAATAAAACTCAAGAAAATGTCCCCAAAGTTTGCTGTCTTTATCCCAGGCTTGTTTCATGCATACAATTCCTTTTTGAATAAGTTTGGTACAAGTGAGTGCAGAATGGTGGGTCAGAGAATATTGCCTTCAGGTGGTGTTGCTAACATCACATCTAATCTGTCCAAAATGATGTTAGTAACAGGCCGGCAAAAATGGATCGAAAAATATAAACCAAACTTAAATTCCTGAAAGTGACTGGTTATATGAGTTTAGTTGTTTCCTTCATTGCCCTCTAACTTGTCAAACCCAGTTTTCCTTGATCAACCTTGTCTCTACAGAACTGGATGCATGCAAGGATTTACCACTGGTCGAGAGCCAACACAAAAGAATTTGTGTGTTCATTGGAAATACAATAGTCCTTGTGTTATCTTTCCTGCTACCTCTCAGTGAGCTTGAAAATGATGAATAACCATATTATGCAGAACTTTCTGCACTGGAATTGTGTCAGTAACTCAAATTCACGGCTGCCTATTTACATGATTTATCCAAAGAAGCTCAAATTAGTGGAAATTCAATTTCACCTGAGGCTGAAATTATACTGGTCCGTGTCTGGCTTTTGTTTCTAAAACGTTCTTTGGGTTCTGATGGATAAAGAAAAACAAAAAACTTCATGATTTGGTCAACTTCATTTTTTCTCTTCTCAGGGAGTGAATGGCTCATCTTTATATGGAATATGCCAAATGAAAGAACAATTCAAAGTGTCAATGAATTTGTTTTTCAACTGAGAAAAAGTAAAAAGCATTTAACATTTATGGTTTCTTTTAATTTATTGTTTTGAAATTGTTCTGATATACATGATGTACTGCTAGAATAAAAAATCGGTTTTCTCCATGATAACTTGGTTCTCTTTTAATTTGGTACCAATTTCAATTTACATTTGATATGACTGTTTATCATTTCCATTTCTTTATTTACAGGCAGTCATCTTTGACCATTGCTTCAACACCATGGTATATTTCAGTCTTGATTCCACTGGTATGTATGAACAAATTTCACACATACATGATATATTATTTATTTAGCCTGGTAGAAACTCAATGATACATAATCATGACAATGTAAGAATTACAAGCGTCTAGTCCGTCATTCATAATCCAGCCGTCGTCCATTAGAGAATATCCGCGTCCATAATCCAAAGACCTATTCCATTTTCCATATAACAGTATTAGCACCAAATTCAAAAAGACAATCATAGTATACATAGGCTTGTTTCCTGCAAGAGAGAAGCGGTCAACAGTTTTCAATGATGCCGGCAAGACATCATGATGTTCCAAAAATATCAAATCCGTATCGCTGATCAGTATTCTTAATCCATAATATTCGTTGTAAAGTCGTCATCTAAAGAATGATGTATCTCAGTCACGCTTTGATTGTGACTGTTCATATGAGTACCATGAGGATCTTGAAGTACATGGGCTCATACGGCCCCTAGCCCCGGGTTAAGCGGAATTAGACACATGTTACGAAACGTAGCGCCATAGATCTTGCACGCTACGTTCGTATTTTGCTATCAGCATGCGATATGTATCGCCAAATTTGAGAAACTTTGAGTGGAGGCGCTTGGTGAATAGCCCTGTTTTATAAGTTTCTGCAACAATGTTTTGTGACGTTGATTAAAATCATCACATTTAACACAGGATCTAGCAAATGCTACTAAGCGAGATATGTATACGCCATATGCAGGTCCCACTGGAATATTACTATCCAGAAAGGGATAGTTTACGATGTCGAAATTGTAATCATCTCTTTTGTCATAAAGTCGACGAGAGAGAATGCCCGCTTCATTTTTATAGAGATAGAGATCTAAATAAGATGTGCCTGTAGGGCTATCTGTAGTTTCCTTCAAATCCAGTGAAGGTGGATATATATCCTTCACTGCGTCATTTATATAGCGATTATCCACAGCGAGAAGATCGTCTATATAGCGTTTGGTGAATGAGAAGGAACGGGCTTTGAATGGATCGGTTTTTGAAAGCGCCTGCATATAGTCATATTCATAAGAGAACAGATACAGGTCAGCCAACAGGGGTGCACAATTAGTACCCATTGGAATACCTATATGCTGCTGATATATTGTGCTGCCAAATTTCACATAGATATTTTTAATGAGAAATTCAAGCAACTCTATAAACAAAGAAACATCCCATGAATGATATCTCTTTATGTAGTCGAGCTAAAGAATGCTTTATGGCTTCCGACATTAATATATCTACGATCAGTTTTCATGAACACAGATACTATTAATGAACTTATACGGTCAATAAGGTCCTCATGAGGGATTGAAGTCTGAGCAGGCACATAAATTATGTGTCAAACACTATGCTTTTATTTCTCTTGTTTTTACATATCATACCCAATGGATCAATATTTATCATTTGCCTGCAGGCAACAGTAGTACACCATATAATTTTGGCTTTCATCTCCTTTCGCTCTTTCCATCAGGAGATGATCCTAATAATTTGACAAATGCAAATTATTTATCCGGCCACATAATCTCAGTTGCACGCCATTCATTCCGTAAATTACAGGGACATTGGAAATAATATACTAATACAACTTTTTATTTTTGTTTAATTTCTAGGTCATAATCGGGTGTGCAACTTTGATGATTGCAGTACAAACTACATCATGTCACCTTCATGGGCATCCACCGACCTTTGTCAGTCCTGAGGCACCAGCTTGATGGAACTATTGTCTGAATTCCAGCAAAGGAAAAGTTTATAATGTTAACTTAATAGAACAAACAATAAATACTACTATCTGATAGTTAAGGAATAGGAACCAACATCGTGATATGACTGAAATAGTGTTGAAAGCGACATTAAATCATATTCACTCACTCACTCACAGTCACCCTGATAGTTATGTTTATTGGTAGTCCACATCAGTAATGTATTCAGTATTATACATTATATCAGAGATCATGATGGGACTTAATCACAGTCATTATGTATCATATACTGGTAAATGTCTTCTACACAACAGGTGATCCTACAGCAGACCGATACATTTGAACATTGAAATAATAACCTCATATAAATATCATGTTGCAAAAGTCCACTTGCTTTAATATGTCAGTTACATGCACATGTATGTTGATTATTGTGATTTCACATGACACTAAAGGTAAGTCAACAAAATGAGTGACATATTGAAGGTAACTGGGTAGATAGTGAATTACATGCGTTAGCATAGAAAGGTACATGAACATCAGAGGCAAGAATCTGTTATGTAATTTATCATCATACATTCTGATGTACCGGTACATACATGTATTACTTGTGTTCTTCTCTATCTAGCTGACATGTACAGATTTTGAGTAAAAGAAATTGCAGGAGAAAATGCCCTTGTCTTCTTGCCTTAAAGGGGTTCTATACCCGGAAAATAGTCTTTGTGTCTGGTTAAAGATTCCCCAAATTTTATTTTTTTATTTTTGAAGAGCCCGAATTCAGGAAACTGAAATACGCCGAGTCATAGCATCTGATATCAAAACTATTCCAACAGCTAACTACGGAACCGTGGAGGGGACGTAGTTAATATTTTTTTAATTCCCCCGGAAATAATTGAGCAATTGCGAATTCCTCCCAGATAACTATCTCGGGGTAAATTATTATTAGTTTGTTGTTACATTGTTAAAATTTCATAAAATTTTGATGACCAAATGTTCAGTTATTTAATCTATATATATAATGTCAACACTGCATTGTACATACATGTAGGAAATCTCTATTTAATATAACTTGAGGAAATCTACATGCCACCTTTGGGGATTGTGTAAGTGTATATCAGGTAGGTACTAACAAATCAGCAAGTCCCGGCCAGACAAAGGTACATGTATGTTGTGTGTGTTGTGAAAAGAGTGAGTGAGTGAGTAGGATTTAACGTCGTTTTCAACAAATTTTCAGCCATATCACGACGGTGCCTACATGTGCCTGGACACGAGCGCGCCCTCAGTTCCTTTTACCCTGGACACTGATAAGCCCAGCTGTGAGCCGGGATATTTTCATATCCTTAAAGTCCTCGGTGGGATTCGAACCCACGCCAGACCAGCAGCCGAGATTACGAGCGTGCACTTTTTCACCATGGCCACACTCCCGCCCTCCGTGTCGTGAAAAGAAAGAATTGTATCAAGTACCAATATATGTACATCATGTATATTAAGCCTATATATGAACATGTAATTATAATGCAGAATTCATGAATTTACTGAGGAGAGATGTGCCGGCAGATCATTTATTTTAATTATGTTCCAATCATGAGTCCCAACTCCCCGACAGATATTTGTAATTCAATAATTGTGTTGCTGAAGCCTGAATTGGGAACTGTACTTGCCTGCTACTTCAGTGTCTTAAAATTAATCATAAATTTATATATAGAAAGAAAAAAGAATATACAGGCACTGATCTACAGCTAGGTAAGTATGCAAATGGAATAATACATAAATTTCATAACGAACTACAAGAGGGCTGGATTTCAGGTTCCAGTCCTCACTATTTTGTTCACTAATATCAGGATCACACGGTGATAAGGGGATATAACACCGGAGTTTTGTGAGCGTGGTGTGGTCTCGACGCCGGCTAAGTGTCTGCCCTTCTAATAGTAATATTTATTCCCTACCTCGACCCCCCCCATTAATCTAATTACCCATTACAACGGGAACGAGCCCCTGTGGCTCAGAACTACTCTGAGAGGGCAAGAACTGTTCTGCGCTCACTTCTAGGCTTTGCCTATTACATATTACATGTGGTGTGTTAGAGGATGAAAAACACTTCCTTCTTAGCTGCTGCAATTTTCTGAGCGTCGGGCAAAACTAATGGCTGAATTGGCGAACTTAATAAGCGATAAATCTAGACTATGTGCACTGATGACATGTTTGTGGAGCTGTTATCCTGCACTAATTCACAAATTACTAAATATGTAGCCCATTTTGTTTACGACTGTTTCCAGTTAATAGATGGTTAAAAAAAATTCTTATATAGCATACAATATAGGGCCTACCCTATTTAAACGTGGCTGTGCATTGAAGACTACCAGTCCCCAGGTCACTGTTTGCCAGTCCCATAGATTTGTGAGCGCTTATTGTGCACATTTTAATGTAAATTTGTCCTGTATATTGTTTTGTATTGTCCGTCATCCGTGTCTGTCTTCTACATGTATATGTCTGAAACTGATGGTAGTCGTCGATAGGAGATGGGAATGAGCCATCTCCGTCCGACTGTCCTCCGCCCCTGGGCCGGAATAGCGTCTGGGCATTGGCAGTACGGTAGTATTGTTTGTGGGGTTAAATATTTGGGGGAGGGAACCATATATAATCCAGGGATGGGGTTATTATTTATTTTTGTTTGTATAAAATGTGATTCTTAGCATCTCGGGGTGCTGTGATCAGCAAATAAAGATATTCTATTCTTATTTCAACAACTCTGGTATGCAGGCAACATTGGTCCCAACTCCCCGACAGATATTTGTAATTCAATAATTGTGTTGCTGAAGCCTGAATTGGGAACTGTACTTGCCTGCTACTTCAGTGTCTTAAAATTAATCATAAATTTATATATAGAAAGAAAAAAGAATATACAGGCACTGATCTACAGCTAGGTAAGTATGCAAATGGAATAATACATAAATTTCATAACGAACTACAAGAGGGCTGGATTTCAGGTTCCAGTCCTCACTATTTTGTTCACTAATATCAGGATCACACGGTGATAAGGGGATATAACACCGGAGTTTTGTGAGCGTGGTGTGGTCTCGACGCCGGCTAAGTGTCTGCCCTTCTAATAGTAATATTTATTCCCTACCCCCCCACATTAATCTAATTACCCATTACAACGGGAACGAGCCCCTGTGGCTCAGAACTACTCTGAGAGGGCAAAAACTGTTCTGCGCTCACTTCTAGGCTTTGCCTATTACATATTACATGTGGTGTGTTAGAGGATGAAAAACACTTCCTTCTTAGCTGCTGCAATTTTCTGAGCGTCGGGCAAAACTAATGGCTGAATTGGCGAACTTAATAAGCGATAAATCTAGACTATGTGCACTGATGACATGTTTGTGGAGCTGTTATCCTGCACTAATTCACAAATTACTAAATATGTAGCCCATTTTGTTTACGACTGTTTCCAGTTAATAGATGGTTAAAAAAAATTCTTATATAGCATACAATATAGGGCCTACCCTATTTAAACGTGGCTGTGCATTGAAGACTACCAGTCCCCAGGTCACTGTTTGCCAGTCCCATAGATTTGTGAGCGCTTATTGTGCACATTTTAATGTAAATTTGTCCTGTATATTGTTTTGTATTGTCCGTCATCCGTGTCTGTCTTCTACATGTATATGTCTGAAACTGATGGTAGTCGTCGATAGGAGATGGGAATGAGCCATCTCCGTCCGACTGTCCTCCGCCCCTGGGCCGGAATAGCGTCTGGGCATTGGCAGTACGGTAGTATTGTTTGTGGGGTTAAATATTTGGGGGAGGGAACCATATATAATCCAGGGATGGGGTTATTATTTATTTTTGTTTGTATAAAATGTGATTCTTAGCATCTCGGGGTGCTGTGATCAGCAAATAAAGATATTCTATTCTTATTTCAACAACTCTGGTATGCAGGCAACATTGGACGCTCTCTTCACGCTAGAAAATCTCATATAATTTAGTACGAGTTCACGAACAAACCAAAACAACTGTTCTTTTCTCGTTATTTGCGTCTCCCCAAAATTGCAAATGGCGGCTAAATATGCCGTTCATAGTGTTCCCCGTATGACAACGCTCCATTTACTACAGCCCCATCTTTAACCCAAGGGAGGTAATTTGTATGTCAACCGTGTAGGTCGTTGGTAATTTGCAGTCGTAATAAATCCATGGTTTGTCCAGTGCTTAAAACAAAACAAAACGTAAAAATTTCCTCCAAAATGCAAAAAAAAATAATATATTCGCCCGCGCACAAAAGATAGGTAACATTTATATAATTTCTCTTTTTAAATACAACAGCCACGGTATTTGTGAAGCTTGATGCGTGCAATCAATGGAACAACCCTATACAACACCAAATAACTATATCTACTTTATTTAGGAGATCACATAAATGCATTCAAATACAAACGAATAAATAAACAAAATTGAATAAGCTATTATGTCGGCACACACAAAAACGGTCAAATACCAGAAATAGTATACGTCTATACTATGGACTCGTTTCGGCAAGAAGTGAGTATAATATACTGTATAATATATCAAATATCTCTTAAGCTACCAATTTGCAACTGCTTCCAGATATGGATGACATCTACAGAAAATATTACTACATTCTGTTGCTTAAGTCGAGGGTGACTGGTCAATGAATTGGGGTAATGAGTTGCAACATTTTGAACCATTTTAAATGTGTCTAGTGATGCAACAATCATGTTTTGTTGTCTGAGATAAGCGGAGATGATAGTAGGGCCTTGCTACAACAATATCTCTTCTTTGACATATTTTAAGACAGAAGAATGGGAATGTTAATATTTTCTTGAATATTTATAGTTCGGGTGTTCTTGACATTAAGTGTTGGTCCATTTACTTTTGCTTTGGCAATGCCCGACCGAGCACTGCCTTGTTGGTCAACACCATGATGTCCAGTCTGAATCATGAAATAAGTAAAGGCAATATTGTTCTAGCCAATTTCTCGAAATGGGCACCCATTACCCATATCGATAATCGAACTGCAGAAAAATATACTTCGATTAGAGGCTCATACCTTGTTGAACTGATTAACTAGGTGATCAAACTAGACTTCATGTGTCTATATGTGAAAAGAGAGAGAGACAGAATTAAGGTTTAACGTCGCATTCAGCAATATTTCAGCTATACAGCGACGATCAAACAAAATTCGAAGTCCACAACTCAGCAAACTAATGCGTTAAAACAGGCACAAACATTAAAATTTGTACAACAAACCAATCTCTCTCAAATAATCTAAAATACAATCTTCTTTTACTCGGTTAAAAAGATCTTCCAGCGTAGCTGCTCGATAAAAAGTATCCCTTACAATCTTAAACTCTGCAGTCTATGAGAATATGTTTCACCGTGAGATCTTCATGGCATGGAATACACCTTGGAACAGTAAATATTCGTGAGTTTTTTTGATTGAAATTGTAGTTTAAGGGCCGCTTCCCATACAGATTTCGCGGCCCATCAACTCAATGTTTTATTTAAATTTCACGGTATATTTCTTTGTTAATTTGAGATCTTTTGCAGCGCTAGATATTAAAATAAATAATTAAATAATGAATAACAATAACAATGAGGAAATATAAATACTAGTAGAGAAGAGTCGCTATGTACAAGTCGTTAAGTCTGTTATTGGTTTTTATACTGGAAAATATTTGTTATAATCGCGTGGATGATTCCTTTGTCTCGGTACCCCATAGTACGCACAAAGCCGTCCAGAAAAAACTGGGAGAACCAGGGCGTTTTCAGGATTTTTCGAGACGGCTTCCCTAACGACGCCCTTGGGAACAGGGTGGGTCCTTCCAGAAATCTGTGCCTGTAACAATTGCTTGGAGTGTGTAGTGGGGTACAGAACGGCAGGTCTACGTCCTATATTACGTGAAAGTCAAAGGATCATATTCTGTGTTGAGGCGTCAGTTCGGTAACATCTAAGGGGTAGCGTGTCCGGTGTGGTCTAGGGTCGAGTATTCTGATTCTGGGTGTTCTTGCTATGCGGCGTTGTCACTCAAGGCGCTGTTGGTATTTTGTAATCGTCATCCGTCTTCTGTTTCAGGTCTTGTCCAACTCGGCTGTGGTCTTCGGTGTGCCTGTATCATATGAAATAGAAGGCTTGTAGTCATTCTTGTTTTCTATTGTTTTTCGATGCAATAATTTGATATATCTTCCTCCCAACAACAGGCACGCCCCGAATGCCAGTCACATAATATGAATAGCAATATATAATTAAGTGAGTAAATAGATAAACAAATGAATAAATTACTAAACATTTCGATAGATTCAGTACTAGGTGAATACACAAATAAACGGCACTGTATTATTTCTGTATGCATTATCGTTTGATGGCCATAAAGAATTTGTAGGACAATGAGATAGACGGCCCTCAATATCAAGGTAACTCCGCCATCACCATTTCCTATATTTTATGCCGAATACTGCTCGCTATATGCGATTTGGCCGTGCTAATGTTGTCATGAATTCAATTAGATTTGGCCATCGTTTGTTTTGTAGGACAGTGGAACAGACGGTCCTCAAGTATGAAGGTAACTCCGTTGTTGCCATGCCTATTTTATTTCTGAATGTGTCTGTGACATTTTGGCCGGATGTTATGAATGGATAGTTTATTATGGCCATAATGTTTTGTATGGCTATGGTGCACACGGCCCTCAGTATCAACGTAACTCCGCTGCAACCATACCATTTGTTGGAGTCAGAAGAATGATTTGGCCTCTATCAAATCGTGTCATAGTACTTGGTGTACTAGTAGTTGATTATGTGGGGAAATTTTTTTTAAAAAAATTGCTGACTGCGCATGTACGGCGGTAGCATTATATACTGGAGTAATAACCAGCAGTTTTGATAAAATTTATCAAGGACTCGAATACCTGATTTCTAATGGGGGGCTTATGGTTTAATAACGCTGGTAATGTTAAGGGAGTGTTGATTTTTTTTAATTCGTTTCTAAGTGCCACACGTTGTTGGTTGTGGATTGGGCATTCAAGCAGCACGTGTTCTATTGTTTCTTCTACATTGTTGCATGCGGTACAGAGTGGTGAGGTGTTTTTCAGAAGCATGGACAGATGTGATTTAAGTCCGGTTTTG
>JAVTVY010045019.1:0-206802 GCA_036873755.1 Hanleya hanleyi
CGAGTGTGAGTGAGATGTGGGAGGTGGGTACAAGATGGCCGCCAGTGTGAGTGAGATGTGGGAGGTGGGTACAAGATGGCCGCCAGTGAGTGGAAGATGTGGGAGGTGGGTACAAGATGGCCGCCAGTGTGAGTGAAAGATGTGGGAGGTGGGTACAAGATGGCCGCCAGTGAGTGGAAGATGTGGGAGGTGGGTACAAGATGGCCGCCAGTGTGATTTGGTGGGAGGTGGGTACAAGATGGCCGCGAGTAGTAAAATGTATAAAAGGAGTCGATTTTTAGGGAAAGGGTGTATTCAATCTGACTTACCTGACCTGACTTGATCAGCCAGCCAGCCAGCCCGCCAGCCCTCCTACCTGCCTGCCTTCCTGTCTGCCTGCCTGCATTCTGCCTGTGTGGAATGCATGTCCTGACTTGGTTCTGGGTTTTTTCCATCACGGTTGTGCGCAGGTGTATGACGTCACTTCCGGTCTGCGTGAATCGGGCGTGACCTGGGACTATTGGATGCATGTACTGACTTGGTTCTGGGGTTTTTCCCTCACGGGGAGGTCACGTGATCAGTTCAAGGTCATATCCATTTTTTATCGATATATCAACTCCACACCCAGTCCATTAAATGCTCCTTCACCTATGCTTCAATTTGATACCTCACTCGACCTGTGGTGTGAGTGAGTGCAAGAATGTATTCATCCGCGGTGATGCAGTCATGTCTGGCGGTGATTCGGTCTCGGGAAAAAGCTTCCTTGCCCAATGCCTACGGACTTTACCGAAGATACACGGACTTTAACGAAAAGACACGGACGCACACGAAAAGACGCGAAGGTGAACGCCATTGTGGGAAACCTCCCACAGACAGGTCAGTACATGCATTTCTATGTTGTTCACGCATAATAAAAGGATTGATCTGTAATCTGTGTTGTTGTTGTTGCTCCCTTTTTTTGGACTAACCCATCAGAATAGTACGTATCACAGACTATACCCGTAGAGCTACATCTGGTCTATAAAACACGTCCCTCTGGATCCCACACCTTCATTTCTACAGAGCCATGGCGGAGACCCAGCCCCATGCGACTCGCATTTTACAGTATGCCGCCGTGGTGAATTCATTCACGGGTTACCGAGCAGTGGTCCGGTCCATGTTTGCAGATGGCGACGACAACGAGGGACGACGCCAGATCCTGAACGAGTTCACGGAAGCGGTCCTCCACAGAGTGCACTCGATGGACAGGCGTGCCATCACTCACCACTACTGGACTATGACAGCCATCCTTGATGCTCGGGCTATGGACCACGAGCGCTCACGCCGCAACCAGCACCGGCTGGTTGGCCTCATACTAGTCTGTGCCCTATTCAACCTGGCGCTGTGGTATTGACACTATAAATACCAGGGTCAGACAGAGTGTGTGTCATTCACCGTTCGACATTTGGACCAAGCATGTCATCCGTCCTACGAGCCATCCTCTCCCTTACACCTTACCAGGTGGGATTATACGTTTATGAAGATTATGTGACTCTGGTGGAAGATAGTGGCGGGGATTGGAGGGCGTCCCCTGAGACTTTATCGAATACGGTGACACTACGGCGTGATGGGTGGACTAAGTTTAAACGGGTGTTGAGCGGAGAGTTAGACGGACACCTGATCCACCTGGACAAGGCCAACTACGTATACCATACTGCGCTCTACCCACGGGTGGGACGCTACCAAGAGCCGGCTCGAAGTTTCCTCTTAACTCCCTCTCTGTGGTCAGCCTTGGAGAAAATAGGCCCTCTGGTGGACCAGTTATTTATACCCGACGATCGATCACCCCACCAATTGGCATGGGCTCATGCTATCGAACACGCACTAGATGAACCTAATGAAAAAAAAAAGCGGATGGAGAAAATACTATATGTATAGAATGCGCAGAGGCTGGAATGACAGGGTCACCTCATGAAGCCACCCACACACACATGACGGGCCAGAACGATGAAGAAGAAAAAATCCGTGATGAAGCCGCGGGGCCAATGGCTGAACCCCATGAACAACTACATGAACCCGACGACGATGCCATTGATTACCCCGCTAGACTCAGTCAGCCCAATGGCATGACCACCTGATCCTTTGATCTCACGGGGTTCTCCCTATAAATACGAGAGACAGTGAAATCTGGTACCATTCACGTACTGACCATGACGGAGCATATAGTACTGGCGTATTTCAGCTTGACCCCCGAGGTTTTCCTGCACGTGTATGCGGATAAGGTCGATATCATGGAGGAGGTGGTGGGAGACACAGACCCTACACAACCGTGCCCGGCTCACATTCGTCTGTCCCGGGAGGGCTGGACCAAATTCAAACGGGTGTTGTCTGGTGAACTGGACGGCGACCTCATCCACTTGTGTCACGATGTGTACATCCGACGCGGCCCTTTCTTTGCTCAATTGGCTCGGCTAGATGGAGGTACAGTGCATTTTACCCTTCACCCTGATCTATGGTCTGCATTGGAAGATGCCGTAGTGGATGTGGATGAAGTGTTTATCAAGCGGTCATCAGACGAGTTGGACTGGTCATTGACCATGGCCACTGTGGAAGTCCACGAAGAAAATCAGAAAGAAACTCAGGCCCAAGATATACCCGTTATAAATAAACGATAGAGCCAGGGTCCATCATCATTTTGTCACCATGAAGCGCTGGGAGAAGGTGTTGGATAACTTATACTACAGTCCCGACAGTCCGGCAGCCTATAGTGCATTGTCGGCTCTCTATCGAGCGGCCAAACCCCAGGGGGTACAACGTGCCCAAGTCCGAGATTAGTTAAGAAGACAAGACACCTATACCTTACATCGATCTGTCCGTCGCCATTTTCTACGGAACCGGGTCATCGTGGGAGGAATAGATGCCCAGTGGCAAGCGGATTTGGTGGATATGAGCGCCTTTGCCAAACACAACGATGAGAATCGGAATATCTTGACGTGCATCGATATCCTATCCAAGTATGCGTGGGTGGTACCCATCCGGACGAAAACGGGGGCAAATCTCATAGCGGCGTTCAAAGACATCTTCAAGACCGGGCGCAAACCTTTGTATTTGCAAACCGACGAAGGTACGGAATTCCTCAACAGACCGTTCCAAGCCTTTCTCAAGAAACAGAAGGTGTTTTTCTTCCATACGTACAACGAGACCAAGTCTTCCGTGGTGGAGAGGTTCAACAGGACAATCAAAGGCCGCATGTATAAATATTTCACCTATAAGAATACAAGGCGGTACATCGATGTTCTCCCGAAACTGGTGAGGGGTTACAATCGAGCCTATCATCGAAGTATAGAGAGCCCCCATTACCGTGACCCAACGCAATGAAGCCCAAGTCCGGCGTGTCTTGTACCCCAGGCCATCGCAGCGAACGACGAAGGCGGTGTACAAGGTCGGCGACCCTGTACGGATCAGTAAAGTCAGGGCAAGTTCGAGAAAAGTTACTTGCCCAACTGGAGCGATGAGCACTTCCTGATTAAACGGCGCCTACCCCGACAGCGGCGAGTCTATGAACTGGAAGATCTCCAAGGGGAAACGTTGCTGGGGACGTTTACGACACGGAATTACAGCCTGTTGTAAAAACAGAGCACGACTACTACACGGTGGAGCAGATTTTGAAAACGGAACGTCGACGTGGCAAACTGTTTCATTTCGTAAAATGGCAAGGCTGGCCCAGTTCCTTCAATTCCTGGGTCGCGGCCAACCAGGTGAAACGACTATAAAACCAGACACCACTGCCGTCCTCCTTCATTCCACGTCCGACCCCAGTGCTATGGACCAACAGCAGCTGCCTCCGAAGACAGCGTCTCGCAAAACGCGCAAAGCGCAAGTGGGCTTTGGGGTGCTATTGCTAACCCTGCTGAGTGTGTTGTACGGAGGTGTGTTTTACGACGTAGCCTATGTCAATACGTTACTTAACCAACTGAGAACACCAGCCATCAGTGAAACGGGTCTACAGAGAGCACCAGTCGTATCGAGCCCAGTCACCACCACCACCACCACCACCACCACACCCCGCGTACAAGCCACGTCGAGCTCTACACCTACACCAAGTACACCTACTACGTCTGAACACCTACCGGATTTCATCCCTCACGGTGAACCGACAACGACGACGACCACCCACGTTGTACCCACCCCCAGCACCATCTCTGAACGTGAACAGACAACGACGACCGACGTTGTACCCACCACCATTCCAGTTCACTCGTACGAAATTTACAAGAGCGGGTTACCACGACAACGGATAGACCTCAAACCATGGACCCTCGGTGGCAACATCCCTTCACCTGCGTCATCGCAGGACCGACGGGCTCCGGCAAAACACACTTCGTCAGGAAGCTCCTTCAACACGCCGACAGCATGATCACTCCACCCATTGCCCGAGTCGTGTGGTGTTACGGAGAATGGCAGGAAGCGTATGCAGCAATGCCCCACATCACGTTCGTGGAAGGCCTACCCAACCTGGCCGACTTGGAACCCGACACCTTGGTGGTTGTGGATGATCTCATGGCGGAGACGGATGCACGGGTCACCCAACTCTTTACCAAAGGCAGCCATCATCGACGGCTCAGCATCATCTACATTGTGCAGAATCTGTTCAGTAAAAACAAAGAGCATCGGAATATCAGCTTAAATGCCCACTACCTGGTGGTCTTCAAAAACCCGAGAGATACCACTCAACTGCTGCACCTGGCGAGACAGATATATCCCGGCCGCACACCGTTTGCGTTGGAAGCCTTTAAAGATGCCACAACCCCTCAGCACGGGTATATGCTCTCCGACCTCAAGCAAGCCACCCCCGACCACCTTCGACTACGGACCGGCATCTTTCCCGGAGAGACCCACCACGTGTACATGCAAAAATAATGTAAACACACCCACAGTAGCGCCCCCAGCTGGGGTTTGTGTGTTTGATGATGGGGAATAATAAAAAGAATGAATACCACAGCAGGGTTGACTTTGTCTGTGAGGTGGATAAAAAGGGCAGAGTTGTGGGTTCTAGCATTAGTTGTACAGGATGTCTGCGCGAGTACGGAAGCACGCTCCCACGCTCCGTGTATTGAAGACGGCCCCACCCGAGTCTGTGCGAGATCGGGTACAACCTGTTAAAAGGCAACGTACCACTGACTCCGGCTCAGAAGACCAAGTTGGCCAAGCATAAGACAGGTCTCCGAACCCTAGTCCACAAGCGGGTCCCTCAAACACAAAAGAAAAGGTGTTACAGAAAGGCGGCTTTCTCGGGGCCATCTTAGCACCGTTGGCCGCTTCCGTGTTGGGTCCAGTATTGGATGGACTCTTCGGCCGACAATGAACCACACGAAAAAAATGGTCCTCGTCGAACCACGGTTCCTGCAAAACCTCCAATCACCCTACCCTGTCCCACCTACGGTGAAGACCATAAACAGCCTCGATGGAGAGATGCAACAGATCTTACAGAGACCGGGGTTAAGCGACAGTGAAAAAGTACAACGGTACAATGAGACGCTTCAACGGTACATGACGTTCATGGACCAATACAAAACCCTGTCTACCCCACCAACAGCAGCACCACCACCACCACCACCACCACCACCACCACGTGACAGACCGCTGACCTCAGCACCGCTCCAACAGCCGGGTGAGGTAGCCCCCACAACCCCACAGTGGGTGGAAGACGAAGTGCTGAAGAGTGTACCTGCCTCGTTCAAGAAACAAGCTGGCCTGGTATTACAACGGATGAAACAGAATCCTAACATGACTTGGAATGATAAAGGCGAACTCCTGGTACAGAATCTGGTGGTCCCCGGACCCACATGACGGATTTAGTGAATGACCTGATGCGTAAACGCAGGTCGCACACCGATCCTCGAGGATGGGAGGTCTTCGCTCAAGGCTTGAAAGACATGCATGTACCACAGGAATTGGTGGGGAACCCCCACCGCTGGGCCTTTATGCAGCAAACTCAGCAATCACCGAGTGGCCCACTACCTTCTTGGGAAGTCGAATGGGAACCGGAGTCACCCCCCAAAACACCACCACAACGGGCACTTTCTTTTCGCGCCTATAAAAAAACACCCTTGATCAAGACACCCCGCATCTCCAGAGCCGTGACACGTAGCAAGTCACCGCGACGAACACGACGCCGCACACAACCGCCCAAGGCGTGGAAGACCTATTAAAACCAACAGCAGCAGCAGGACAGCTCAGTCGCCATGTTTTACCTGACCCTACCCAGTAACAGTTCGCTGGATGTGTTTCCTGACAACACCGTGGCCAAGTACGTCACCCAGTTACCGCAACCGTTACATTTACCTGAACGCTGGGAATGTGCCCTCGTGGATGTCCAATACCCTTACTCGTGGTACAACGTGCGAGCCAATGAAGTGTGGTACGAGGTGACCTACGAAGGCAAAAACACCCGACTCACCCTGTCCGAAGGCCAATACGATACCCCCAAAGAGTTCATGGGTGGGCTGTCAAGACTGATGCATGATAAGGCGCTACGGGGGTGACGGATAGTGCAGCACGCCTGATAGCCTTGCGCTTCAAGAGAAACGTGTTCTTCGATGTCAACGTACACAACGACAAGGCACAGCTTACCCTCACCGATACCGTGAATGTGAAACTCAGTCCTACACTACAGCAAATGCTGGGTTTCGATCTACAGACGTTCCCTGGTCCCACCCAACACCATGGCGAGATGCCGATGGATATGAAGTCGGGTATGTACGGACTCTACGTCTACTCGGACGTGGTGGACAACCACATCGTGGGCGATATCAACACACCTCTGTTACGGGTGGTCCCATTAAAAAGACGTATGGAGGTCAAGTCACCCACAGTTTCAACCATATCATGTACCTGCCCGTACGACATACCGACATCAACACGATCACGGTGGATATAAGAGATGACACGGGACGAGCGGTGGCATTCGAGCGAGGAAAAGTGGTGCTGACACTTCATTTTCGACAAGCACGTGCTCCCCACTTTGCATAATGAAAGTACCTTACGAGTGCGATGCACGCAGCTATGCCGACTATTATGCCCAACAGGCCGGGGGTGGCTTTCCGGACTTTAGCGGTGCACGCATGCAACGAGGACATGGACTGGGGAACATACTCGGCAGCATTGTGAAAACGTTCCTGCCCTTGGTGACGCGTGGGGTGAAAGCAATCGGCAAACAAGCGGTACGCAGTGGACTGCAAGTGGCGGTGATGTTTTGGGGGGTACGGCACCCCGACAAGCCTTGAAACGACGGGCCAAAGAAGCGGGAGGCGTCTTGGTGGCCAAAGCACAACGCACCGTAGGGAATAAAAGAGCTGCCCCACCGAGATCACGCACCAGTCGACGACCGGCCCAGCGACGACGCACATCCAAGAAGACCCGGGATATCTTTTCTTAAAACATGGCCTTAATCCACGCCGAGTCCTGCCCCTCCACCAACAGTGAATTTGATTTGTGGACCGTGCCACCCACACAAACCAGTGTCGAACAAGGATTATGGGTGGAGCATCTCCCACTCTCCAGCATCAACGAAACCGGGCCCATCGAGTTCACCATCAGTAATGCGGATACGGCCTATGTGGATTTAGCCCATACCTACTTGTATGTGAAAGCCAAGGTGGTCAATGGAGCTGGCACGAGACTCGCTGACCAAGCAACGGTGGGCCCGAGGAATCTCTGGCTGCACTCGATGTTTCAGCAGGTGGATATTTTCTCAGCGACAAACTCATCAGTGATTCCACCAACACGTACCCCTATCGAGCCTACATCGAGACACTGTTGTCGTATGGCCGAGAGGCTAAAAAATCTCAGCTGACAACCGCTTTATTCTACAAGGAAACGGCCGAGCACATGGACACGGCGGACAATGGGGGATATAACAAACGGAAGGCTTTCACTGCGAACAGTGCCTCGGTGGATATGATGGGTCGACTGCATGCAGACATGTTCATGCAAGACCGGTACCTCTTGAACAAGACCCCCATCAAAATCCGACTGATACGGGCGCCTCCCACCTTCGCCTTGATGGCCACTAACGTAGAGGGGCATGTAGCGGACTATAAGATTGTCATCCAAGACGCAGTCCTGTATGTCCGAAAAGTGAAACCGAATCCAGCCGTTCAATTGGGACACATGAAAGCCTTGGAAACAAAACCAGCCCAGTACCCTATCCGACGTGTACAAACCAAAGTGTTCTCTGTGCCTGCTGGAAATATGAGCGCCAACAAAGAAAACCTGTTCCTGGGGGAGCTACCCAAGCGATTGATCCTGGCCTGTGTGGAAAATACCAGTTTCAGCGGAGCCTACCCAGAGAATCCGTTTGACTTTAAACATTTCGGCATCAATTTTTGTGGCCCTGCATGTGGATGGACAACAGGTGCCAGCCACGGCCTTAACCCCGAACTTTGGGCGGAGGAATTTCATTCGAGCCTATCAGAGCCTGTTTACAGCCACCGGTCAAATCAACCAGGACGAAGGGGATATGATCAGTCGGGAGGACTACGCGAACGGATACACGTTGTTCTGTTTCGATCTGACCCCCACCTTAGAGAACGACCATCAGCTGGCCCTGACCAAACAAGGCAATTTACGGTTGGAAATCCACTTTGCACGAGCCCTGGCGACCACCGTCAATGTGATCTGCTACGCCGAGTTTGACAACATCATTCAAGTGGACAAGGCGCGCAACGTCTTGTGTGACTTCTCCACCTAACATGGATACAGACCAGATAACCACCGTGCTGGAGAATGACCCAGAGACACGTAGGGTCTTTCAAGGGGTGTTCGCCCGAGATGTGTTTCCATTAGACCGTATGTATCCGGCTGCTTACGTTCTCAACACGGACCCAATGGATCGACCCGGTGAACACTGGGTGGCCGTGTACTTGACAGAAGAGCAGGGGGAATACTTTGACCCGTACGGTCTGCCACCCCTCCATCCCGATTTAACAGACTTCATGGATCAAGGCACAGAGACGTGGTGTTGGAACAGTCAAACGTTGCAAAGCCTGACCAGTGGCGTGTGCGGACAATATTGCTTGTTTTACCTGTACCACCGATGCCGGGGAAGACCCTTATCTACTATCGTACAGATGTTTGACGAGTACTCCCAGGCCGAGGACCGCGATGTACTCGTCTATGACTGGGCCGCCCATCATTTCAATGTACAAGCCCCGTTCTGGGCTTAAGTTAATGACAAGCCCCTTGTTCTGGGCTTCAATGTACAAGCCCCTTGTTCTGAGCTTCAGTTAATTACAAGCCCCTTGTTCTGGGCTTCAGTTAATTACAAGCCCCTTGTTCTGGGCTTGAGTTTTCACGTGGTTGTTCTCACGTTGTTGTTGTTCACTGAATAAAAAAAATGAGATCTCACCAAAAAACCCTGTCTTGTGTGTTTTATTCCTAATGCATCAATGCCCAATGTGGAGATTCAGTTAAACTGAAATCAGTGGTGTAGGATGGGGCCAAAATGTAACCCATCAAGTTTAGAATGCAAGAGCACTATAGTAAAAAATAGAGAGCCAATGAAATCAGCCTACAGACCAAGTACGTGTCTTTGGTCTAGGTTTGGAGCGGGAATTTCATTGAGGTACGTGTATACGGTGAGTGAAGAGACTCGTCCAACACGTATAGATTATGACTATACATTCTATGAGCATAATGCATGAAAGTGGCTTTGAACACCGTATTAGTCAATCAGTGGCCTAGAATGGAGCCAAAGGTAACCCATCCATGTCCAGAAAAACATTACCCGCGTGTACAAGAACCCAGATGTAGGCGCGGACGTCAGCGAAAGCACACCGTGAATACCCCAATTCCATTGGCTGATTGTTCGATCGCTGATTGGTTCTTTTTCTCGACCGCTGATTGGCTCTTTTTCTCGACCGCTGATTGGTACACATGGAACTGCCCATCTTTCCCAGGTTCATCTAGAATCCCCCTTTTTTTGTGCTCAAGCTCTGACTATAGCGATACTGCAACATTGTCTCATTGGACATTGGACCGTCTGACCTGGAGGTGACCCTTTGACCTTTTGACCCGCGTCCGCGCGCGCACTGCCGGGGATGACGCGAGATGACGCGCGCGCGCGAACGCGCTGCGGGGCGCTGGGGCGGGAAAACACCCCGGCGGTTGAACATTGGAACTCTTGTGGGTTTGGAGGATGAACATACGGACGTCTAAGGGAAAAAAATGGAACTCTTCTATGTTCGAAAGTGAAAACCCGGAAGTGACGTCACAACCCACGTCACCTGCGTATATACTCCTGTAAAATAGAGCCGATTTTATTTCTTTGGAAGGGTCAAGGTGAATTGCGCTTTTTATACTACTAAACTGTGAAGTAGATTACATCTTACATAGGCCTTAAGGCCGTGATATGCATATGAAGTATTCTGGGGCATGGTCAATACTTTCCAATTTTCCCTTCGTCTACTACTCGCCGATTTTTTGATTTTTTTATTATTTATTTATTTATTTATTTATTTATTTCCTCGAGAGCTTTAAAATAAGACCTCACTCTACCCCATCGGGCCACTAGTGCTCCAACATGTCCACCCCGTATGGATTGATACATACCAATATCCCAGTATATGAGTGTATATGGGTCTATATGGATCTATATGGATCTATATACAAGCCTACGCGGTACTTTCAAATTTTTTTCCATCGTATTCTACATGATCAACCTCATAGCTCATAGTAAAAGCCATAAAAAAACCCGATCACCCCTATACCCATTCAGGCTAAATATAGCGGACATGATCTTCGAATTGGTCTAGTCCGAGTTGTCTCCCTTGCACCAAAGCGTATAGATGGCGCTGTGATTTGAACGACTTTATTATCCGGGGAAATTTTGGTGTTCAGTAGCCATTTTGTGTTTTCTGAGCGGGAGAACATTCTCTGTTGCAGTGTATAACGGAACTTTGTTCCATTTCGGTGTCCGCTGAGATGAATAATGTGATCTGCATCATGCATCGCCTGCATGTATACCCGTAGACTGTAATCGAGAGAGTGTGCTGTGTTGTGTTCGAGCGGACGCGTAAATTTGTGTGATATCAGACAGGAAACGTGAAAATTGATATTCTTTCACAGATTTCGAAGTGTAGACAGTTCTGGTGAGCTGAACGCAGCCTTTATGTGCAGCGATTGAACGATGATGTAGGCCACCGAACAGGTTTTGTGGAATCAACATTCTGTAACACGCCTCCCTTGACTGGAGGGATTTTATCGGACATCTGCAGTACGGAACGCTATTTTGTTGCATACATTCGCTTATCGTGGCAGTCCGTATAATTTGTCAATTTTTGTGTTTGGTTTCGTGAGAGAGGACGACATTCGTTTTCATCAGTGCAAAACTACCGCTCCCGTACCACAACAGTGAAAGCTGGTGGATGAAATTCTACTCCACGGGAACGAATGAATGGAATATCTTACCAAACTCTCAGGTAGGATGTGGGTTTCAGGGGTTCACCGGGTGTGACAATTTCTTTATAATGATTTGTGATAAAAGCGGGTAAAACCTAATGTCAAAATCTCGTTGAAGGTCACGGAGATGTCGATTTATTGCTGATCAGCTGATTTCCAGGACAGACAGACATTATCTCGGCTCTTTTCTCTTCGAAATTCTTATAATTTTCTCAATACAAATAAATATTTAAATTGACTCTGAGTTTTCTACAGCTTTTCATTTTACAATAAATGTCAGGGCACCTGTAAATTTTATTACAAGTTAAACTCAGGCAATTCATTAGTGTTATATTTAAAAATTTAACAACCTAACGCTAGAATATATGGTTATTTTATTAATTTTTAGGCATTTTAAAAATCATAAAGTTAGTGTACGGTAGTCTAAAACCCAGGTACATTGGAAATAATTTAATTTTCCTGGCTAAAAAAAATACGTGTACACTATGGATTAGTCTTATCATAATTCCGAGAAAATTGTAACGGATTTATGGAAAAAAATAGGAAATTTTTATGCTTGAACAATGATAACAAAGCACACTCATATACAGTGAGCATAGCTTGCACTCATTCACACTTGGCGGCCATGCATATCTTGTACTCATTGACACTTGGCGGCCATGTTGTACCCACCTCCCACATCATGACACTCGCGGCCATCTTGTACCCACCTCCCACACATGACACTGGCGGCCATCTTGTACCCACCTCCCACAGCCCACTAAAAGTATAAATACGTGTATATTGTGACATTTATTCACCCATACAATCATGAATTCAACAAGACGTGCGCTGTTTACACATCACCCCGCTAGGGACCCGAGAAATGCTGCTGCCGCTACAGAACACAGAGAGCTGGTTAGCGTTCAGGAAAATGATGGAATGATGGTAACCACCAGTTTTCAAAGGGAATTGGAAGACGAAACAACCATCTTAACACGCAGTACAGAAGAATTAGAACAACTCCGGCGAACTGTCGAAGAAAATGCACAATTGGAAAGACTAAGGGATGCACATGACGCAGAAATAAGCACGATGGAGACCATACAAGAACCCGATAATGACACAACTGATGAGGAACTACAAGATGAACTGCCATGGTTAAATAGTAGACGTGGGCCAACGACAACGCCTGGTGAAATTCCAATGATTTCAACTACCGCCGAAACTCCGCCACAACAATGCTGTGGGTGTGAAGCCGAGATAACTCGCCTGAACAACTTGATTAATGGACTGAAAGAAGACCTGATTAAAATGGACGAGGAGATTCACAGACAATACGAACAACTGGATAAAGAGCAGAAAATATCACGCTGTAGCATATGTACAGATGACGAAAGCGAGTTTGCTGTTTTGCCATGCGGTCATTTATGCCTATGTGCGGGTTGTTGTGTGACACTGACGTGTGTAGGAGACATGTGCCATTGCACTGATGCCGGCGAGAACCATCTCAAAATAAAATGTCCAATTTGCCGGAAACATGTAGGAGGGATAAAGAAAATCTACCGTGCGTAAGTGTGGTGGTGTAACACTAACGGCCCTTTTCAGGGCCAACCATCTTCCCCGGAAGAGGAAACTTCTAAAAGCACAAAAATTAACATCAGACCCCATCATTGTTATCCCCAAAGAAAAAAAAAATTCAATTTTTTCAATTTTTTAACAATTAAATATTGAAAAAACGGAAAAAGGGGAATTGGAAGGGGGGGACAAGGGGGAGGGAAGGTTGATGGCATGGCCAAAATTTTTTTTTTTATTTTAAAAACAAGGAAAAAAAGATTAAAATGGAACCCAAAAAAAACTTTTTCATTTTCTATGTTTTTTAACAATTAAATATTGAAAACAAGGCAGGGAAAAAGGGGGCGGGGTCGGGAGGAGGGAAGGTTGATGGAATAGCCAATCTAGGGAAGCCCCTAATGGGCCAATGGGGACGAGTGAGGTATCAAATTGAAGCTTAGGTGAAGGGGCATCTGATGCACTGGGTATGGGATTGAACTATCACCCTTCTGCGCATGCGCGGCAGTGAAGGGGTATAAAAATAGCCTTATGACCTTGAACTGATCACGTGACCTCCCCGTGAGGGAAAAACCCCAGAACCAAGTCAGTACATGCATCCCATAGTCCCAGGTCACGCCCGATTCACGCAGACCGGAAGTGACGTCATACACCTGCGCACAACCGTGATGGAAAAAAACCAGAACCAAGTCAGGACATGCATTCCACACAGGCAGAATGCAGGCAGGCAGACAGGAAGGCAGGCAGGTAGGAGGGCTGGCTGGCTGGCTGGCTGGCTGATCAAGTCAGGTCAGGTAAGTCAGATTGAATACACCCCTTTCCCTAAAAATCGACTCCTTTTATACATTTTACTACTCGCGGCCATCTTGTACCCACCTCCCACCAAATCACACTGGCGGCCATCTTGTACCCACCTCCCACCAAATCACACTCACTGGCGGCCATCTTGTACCCACCTCCCACATCTTCCACTGGCGGCCATCTTGTACCCACCTCCCACATCGGCCATCTTGTACCCACCTCCCACATGGCGGCCATCTTGTACCCACCTCCCACATCTCACTCACACTGGCGGCCATCTTGTACCCACCTCCCACATCTCACTCACACTGGCGGCCATCTTGTACCCACCTCCCACATCTTCCACTCGGCCATCTTGTACCCACCTCCCACATCTCACTGCGGCCATCTTGTACCCACCTCCCACATCATGACACTCGCGGCCATCTTGTACCCACCTCCCACATCATGACACTCGCGGCCATCTTGTACCCACCTCCCACATCTCACTCACACTCGCGGCCATCTTGTACCCACCTCCCACATCTGACACTCGCGGCCATCTTGTACCCACCTCCCACACATGACACTCGCGGCCATCTTGTACCCACCTCCCACATCATGACACTCGCGGCCATCTTGTACCCACCTCCCACACATGACACTCGCGGCCATCTTGTACCCACCTCCCAAACATCACGCATGCGCACACCGCCCCAATACCGCCCCATTTTTTTTTCTGCGCACACTTATGACGTCACACAAGGTTCTGCGCATGCGCAGTGAGGCGCTATTACGCCAATTTACGTATTGTATACTACTTACAGTCACAGAGTCACCCAGATAGACGAGCTGAGGACGAAGGGTAACTCTCATAAGCTTTATGAACATCACTGTAAACTGTCTTAATGCTCGATCTTAGATTAACTGTTTTTTTCTTTACAAATACAATCAAAGTTACAAATGTCGTATAACAGGTCGAGCAGGTGCTGATGAGTCCAGGTAAACATATCTTGTGGTTATTCACTGGGAAGTATTGATGGGAAACATCAGTTACATGGATGTCGGCCTTGATGACAATGTAAGGTCTCAAACCATGCATTGTGTAACATGTGTGTATTTCATGTTGTGCGAATCCGTGATGTACTTTCTCATCAGCCGACCCCATGAACGGTAGATTTACATCGCAGACTCACGCTACTCTCTAAAAAAAGTTGAGTGAAATTTCACTCAAGTAAGAGTGGAAATTGATCCCACTCCATACTTGAGTGAGATTTTCACGATAACATAAGATTCTTTATTGTACTGAGCATCCCATTTGGGACAGAGTACAAAACATATAAAAAGTAGAATAAATAAGAAAGTAAACAAACAGGTGCGACGTTTCCGTTTCCGCTCCCAGAAATCCACTAGACCAGAGGTCAGTTTTCGCAGCTAAAGTGAGTTCTGGGGCTAGATTGACTCCTGACCTCGCGCTTCGCCCGACAAATATGTCACCGGCATCAGCTGGGTCAGCGATTGAAAATTATTGACTCGTCGCTGGCTGAAGTTTGACCGACGAAATAACAGAATCCCCTGATGAATATTCAAGAGGTAGGCCTATAATAACAGGGAAAGATAACCTTTACAACGTTGCTTTGGCGTATAGGAGAAAACCCACGCACACATGGTTCAGTTTGAATCCGATCGAACAACTTCAGTTTTGCACATGCATTCATGAGCGAACTACTTTTCAGGTGCTCTGCCCATTTAAACGGGAAAATTATATTCAGATCATTCTTTTTAATGATAGGCCAAGAAAGGTAATATGCAGAATAGAAAAGTAAACGAAATGTTCGGCAAACATCGATTTTACTATATATAATGTAATATCCGTCGGTGCTGCTCGGACGGGAATCCTGTCCAAAATCTGACTGACGGCTTGAGTATTATTATGCCCCAGTGAGGTGGTTCCACTCCATATTGTCTTCGCGCTGCGTACTCACTCAATCTAGGTAAACCAAGATGGTAAATCAGGGGAATACCATCTAGACGTTAACGCTATGAAAACTTCGTGCGAAATGTTCGCCGATAATCTGCGAGATCCCATAATCAGCCAACGCACGAATCCCCACCGGTGGGGGGCGTATGACGATCACGCAGTGAGCCGACTACGAAATAGTGCCTTTGATAATCGAGAGATCCGGGCGCATTTTATTGTGAAATTCAGTTAATTTTAACCAAACGAGCATAATTCATTCAAATTATACAAAACTATTTCTATGTTTAGTTGAATAATAGCAATCTATCCCCAGAACTCGGCAACTGGGCTAATTTCCGACAATACGGAAATAGACGAATGCGAGATTGGTTCCGCCGAAATTTAATTGTTCGCATGATAACATAAGATTCTTTATTGTACTGAGCATCCCATTTGGGACAGAGTACAAAACATATAAAAAGTAGAATAAATAAGAAAGTAAACAAACAGGTGCGACGTTTCCGTTTCCGCTCCCAGAAATCCACTAGACCAGAGGTCAGTTTTCGCAGCTAAAGTGAGTTCTGGGGCTAGATTGACTCCTGACCTCGCGCTTCGCCCGACAAATATGTCACCGGCATCAGCTGGGTCAGCGATTGAAAATTATTGACTCGTCGCTGGCTGAAGTTTGACCGACGAAATAACAGAATCCCCTGATGAATATTCAAGAGGTAGGCCTATAATAACAGGGAAAGATAACCTTTACAACGTTGCTTTGGCGTATAGGAGAAAACCCACGCACACATGGTTCAGTTTGAATCCGATCGAACAACTTCAGTTTTGCACATGCATTCATGAGCGAACTACTTTTCAGGTGCTCTGCCCATTTAAACGGGAAAATTATATTCAGATCATTCTTTTTAATGATAGGCCAAGAAAGGTAATATGCAGAATAGAAAAGTAAACGAAATGTTCGGCAAACATCGATTTTACTATATATAATGTAATATCCGTCGGTGCTGCTCGGACGGGAATCCTGTCCAAAATCTGACTGACGGCTTGAGTATTATTATGCCCCAGTGAGGTGGTTCCACTCCATATTGTCTTCGCGCTGCGTACTCACTCAATCTAGGTAAACCAAGATGGTAAATCAGGGGAATACCATCTAGACGTAACGCTATGAAAACTTCATGCGAAATGATCGCCGATATTCTGCGAGATCCCATAATCAGCCAATCACGACAATTTCTGACTTTTCTCTCTGACGATGATTGCCGTTTACTTCACGGAGATTAACATCTTCGCGCGGCACAATCTTTTGATATTTTCTACCCCGTAACAAAGCCAGACTTTTCGACGGGAGTAAACTCTTTGATCTTCACTGTTTACCATGCAGACCGTCTGGAAATTGGTCCCATATTTGGATACTGTTTCCCGATAATGTTTATATATTAGTCCACATGCTACCGTGTGTAATTACTGTGGGCGTGATTTCAACAAGCTAGCCACCTGATTGGCTAGAAAATATAGTTTCAAATTCGCATGGGATTTATATAGGGCTGAATTGAGATATTCCTACGAAGTAGGCTACCATCTGCAAATTGTCCGGTAGTCAGTGAGTGAGTGAGTGAGTCCATCCGAATCCTTTCGTTGACAAAATAAGGAGAACCGTTGATATTAGAACCTTGATTTTTGCATGAAGGTGCATTAGGGGACTGTTACCAACAAGTTCTGAGCTGACCTACTTTTGATGAAAATTTCAAGTGATTTTTGATGCGAATCACTGGTGATGCTGACTTGAGCAGTGCCCATCTTAATATAGGCAGGATTTTAACTTGGGGTGGGGGGATTTCCAAGAGTTCAGTGAGTGTCGGAGTCCTAATGCCTACCCTACTTCGTAGGTTCTGTGACGTTAGTCACACTGCATGCTCATGTAATATTCCGCGATATTATATCTGAGTTTACTGACATTGCGTACTCACTATGATATGTAGCGTTTGCATTCACAATAATAAACACGAGTTTTTCCGATTGAAAGAAAGCATTTCTACTGATAATGCACTGATAAATATGTGAGTACATTTACACACAAATGTCCTATTTACTCAGCTAAATGTGTAAATTTATTCATTAAGGTGAGTAAATTACATATAGACAAGTATGTAAATTTACTCACAAGAATGAGCTGGGGACGAGTGGTTTACTCACTAATCTGAGTAAATGTATTTAGGCCCTACTTCAGCGTGGGTTGTTGAAATAATTTGAACAGAATTGTGGTTTGACCATCGTTGTGGCGATTTTCAGGATACAGTTGATGGATCCGCCTGAGTGAAACCGTTCAACCGGCCTACCACATTAATTGCAATTGTAATATAACAACAATGGTGGACATATCTTTGTCCCCAGTCTAGATACAACTACAGAAAATAACATGTTCAATTTCAAAGCTGGCTCACTTTTACCGCACACCTCTAAGTATGACCTCATCCACGAGTTTTTTAAGCATACCCCCGCGACCTCGGCCCCCGCCGTTCTCGGACCCCATATGCACATAGATTATTTCATATTCGCACCCCATCACTTGAGATGGAATGGTGAAGTGTGCGCCGTTTGACCTTTTCCTTTGAATCGGAGTGAACCGATGCGAACGGAATGATTTTCAACAACAGATATAACCATGAGTTAGTAGGCAACCAAATCCCATTTGCATGGCATCGGATTGTATACCACACTCTGTCATGCAGCGACGGTTTATACCACTGAGAGTTTAAGAGGTTACAAACTCTGACAATGGGAGAATGCGAAATCCTGGCTGGGTTAAGACCACAGGGGCTCAGGACAGAGTGGGAGGGATGAACCATGGGATGGAGTGGCTGATTGCATTATGTTTGCCGTACCATAACCTATAGTAAATGTAAGAAAAATATAGGAGACCCCATCTTCTCCTACATATCTATAGAGGAAGCCGACTTGGCTAGTGAAGATGAGGAGACCCGTGCATATAATGAGATAGTCCATCTCCTGTCCCACCTCTCCCTCACCCAGATCTCCATGCAGTTCACCCCTTCCGCTACCTCTACCACCCGATAATCTCCAGTTCCAGGCTCCTGTGCTTAAAAGTGGTCGTCGTCGTACTTTTATGACTTAGGAATATATCCTTACCTTTGATCTAATTGTTGCACTGGTAGTCGCAGGTTTCTGTCCATCAGCCATCTTGACCACTGTATTTAGGTTATGGTTCGATGACCACTATTTCACATACAGAATCAAATATGTGTTCAGAACAAAGTTCAATATTATACTGGTCCGTCGATCTGGCCACAACTTCATTCGGGGAAGTACGATGATGTTCTGATAGCCTCGAACACCTGGGACAGTTGAGGACACAGAAATACCAATCGAGAGAAACACATATATAAAAGAGTAATGTGGCAGAGCATATGTATGTCATTTTACTGTAACAGCTTGTATAATTTGTCTGTATATTTATCATATACCGATACATTATTTTCACTTTCTCCTATCCGACATATGGAAAAGGTATATTTAGTGGGACAAGGCTTTTAAGATTTCAGGATACAATTTCTCAAATTCAGTATCACGTTTATCTGAATTCTGAGAGCTGCCTGGGTTATTAAAATGAGACATTAATATTACAGTCACAGAGTCACCCAGATAGACGAGCTGAGGACGAAGGGTAACTCTCATAAGCTTTATGAACATCACTGTAAACTGTCTTAATGCTCGATCTTAGATTAACTGTTTTTTTCTTTACAAATACAATCAAAGTTACAAATGTCGTATAACAGGTCGAGCAGGTGCTGATGAGTCCAGGTAAACATATCTTGTGGTTATTCACTGGGAAGTATTGATGGGAAACATCAGTTACATGGATGTCGGCCTTGATGACAATGTAAGGTCTCAAACCATCGTGTAACATGTGTGTATTTCATGTTGTGCGAATCCGTGATGTACTTTCTCATCAGCCGACCCCATGAACGGTAGATTTACATCGCAGACTCACGCTACTCTCTAAAAAAAGTTGAGTGAAATTTCACTCAAGTAAGAGTGGAAATTGATCCCACTCCATACTTGAGTGAGATTTTCACTCAACTTGAGTTACTTTTCACTCAACTTGAGTTAAATGGACTCAACTTGAGTGACATTCACTCAAGCATAAGAATGAAAATTTATCCCATTCAAGTTGAGTTAACTTGAGTGATTTAACTCAAGTTGAGTGAAAAGTAACTCAAGTTGAGTGAAAAGTAACTCAAGCTGAGTGAAAAGTAACTCAAGTTTGAGTAAACAGTACATTTCACTCAAACTTGAGTGGAACAGTTCATTCAAGTTTTTTTAGCGAGTACGTTTGAATAACTTGCTACGGCGATCAACGAAAATAGGAATTCGATTATTTCAGATTTGTTGAATGTGTAGGCCTGTCCATTCAATTCCGCCCATTCCGGGCTAAAATAGAACAATACAGAAATGATGATACTGACATCATGAGCGCACATTTAGATTTGTATATTGTCTTGGTGTAATTTAGGTTTGCATTGTCTTGGTGTAATTTAGGTTTGTATTGCCGGCTCAAGCCGGTGCTAGAGGCCGTGTGTTAATGTAATTCCACAGTTGTCCACATGAACAGACACAATAAAAGCGTGGCTGAGATACAAATCATCAAAGGGATCATTTTTGGTTCTTGTGATGTTTTTAGATATACAGTCGGAATATTGGCCTGTAGGGTCATATAACTTTTGTCAGTACTTCGGTATCTTTTCCCATCACCTACGTTACAATTTATTATTGAAAGTGCCAGCACGGTGCACATGTGGGGCTTTGGAGTATTAGAGAAAGATGGTATTTGGGGGTACGCCTGTGGTAGGAGTTTTGGGGTATAGGTGAGAGTAGTATATAGCGGTGATATTCCCTCAAGTTGACCTGGCGTAAGAATCTGGCGTCGAGGTCAAGTGCATTATAGTACGGGCGAACACCGGCAAAAGAGTGCGCCGTCTCAAAAAGGACGCCGTCTCATGTGGAGGTCATGTGGAGGTCACGTGATGGTCAAGTGCATGGGGTATGTATTCCTCCGTGGTGATGCGGTCTGGCGGTGATGCGGTCTGCTTCCGCGGACAGAAAATAGTCCCCAGACTTCAAATACGCTGCATGGTCCGATTGGGTCGAGTGAGGTATCAAAGTGAAGCATTCGTGAAGGGGCATCCAGTCATGGGTGGGTGTATGTAAAATTAGGATTTTTCCCGAAAATATAATGTTGCGGCGAACGTCAACACCTGGTCTGGCGTCTGCGTGAGTGAGCTCATGTGCCGAACACCTGGCTCCCCGAGATCAAGGCGTGTCCAGACTTGTTCTGGGTTGTGCAGTTCTGCCATGCACAGGACGGGTACTAGGAATGCATATTAAATCTATAGACAAAGTGTATGGAAATAGACGTTTTGGGGTCTAGGTGGGCCACTAGTGGGTCGATGGAGTCGTATGAGGTATCAATGTGAAGCATTTGTGAAGGCGCATCTGATGGGATGGGTGCGGGGTTGAAATATTGTCATTCTGTGCGTGCGCGGTAGACAAAGGGTATGGAAATAGACGTTTTGGGGTCTAGGTGGGCCACTAGTGGGTCGATGGAGTCGTATGAGGTATCAATGTGCGCATGCGCAGTAGACAAAGTGTATAGAAATAGCCGTTTTAGGGTCTAGGTGGGCCACTAATGGTCCGATGGAGTTGAGTAAGGTATCAATGTGAAGCATTCGTGAAGGCGCATCCGACGGGCTGGGTGTGGGGTTGAAATATCGTCATTCTGCGCATGCGCGGTAGACAAAGGGTATGGAAATAGCCGTTTTGGGGTCTAGGTGGACCACTATTGGTCCGATGGAGTCGTATGAGGTCTTATTTTGAAGCTCTCGTGAGGGAGCATCCCCCTGGACTAGTGTATCGTTCGTTGTCAACATTCTGCGCATGCGCAGACAGGGAATTGTGGGAAAAGGGTACGGAAATAGACGTTTTGGGGTCTGGGTGGGCCACTAGTGGGCCGATTGGATCGAGTGAGGTATCAATGTGAAGCATTCGAGAAGGAGCATCCACCTGGACTAGTGTGTCGTTCGTTGTCAACATTCTACGCATGCGCGGACAGGGAATTTTGGGAAAAGGGTATGAACATAGACGTTTTGGGGTCTAGGTGAGCCCCTAATGGGCCGATGGTGTCGTATGAGGTATCAATGTGAAGTATATGTGAGGGAGCAACCGCCTGTAGTAGGGTGTCGCCCGTTTTCGACATTCTGCGCATGCGCGGACAGGGAATTGTGGGAAAAGGGTGTGGAAATAGACGTTTTGGGGTCTAGATGGGCCACTAATGGTCCGATGGAGTCGAGTGAGGTATCAATGTGAAGCATATGTGAGGGGGCATCCGACTGGGTGGATACGGGGTAGGAATATCGTCATTCTGCGCATGCGCAATAGACAAAGGGTATGGAAATAGACGTTTTGGGATCTAGGTGAGCCACTAATGAGCCGTTGGAGTCGTATGAGGTATCAATGTGAAGCATATGCGAGGGGGGGGGGCATCCGATTGGACTAGTGTTTCGTCCGGGTTTTTTGCGCATGCGCAGTCTGGCCGTAGTATAGAAAGCAGGCATTTTGGGGGGTATGTGGGGTTGTGCTTGGGGTAGAGATGGACCGCTATGGGTCCGAATGGGTCGTGCAAGGTGTCAAAGTGAAGCTTGTGTGGGGTAGAGTCAGAATGGCGTGTTTTTAAGTGCAAGTCGCGTTAATCTGCGTATGCGCAGTTGGTTGTAGTAAGTAAAGTGGTCATTCTGGGGCAGTACAGGAAGGTATTTGGGTTAGAGATGGACCATCCTTGGTCCGAATGCGTCCTGTGAGGTGTCATTTTGTAGCTCTCGGGGTGTAGATCCCGATTTGGGGGCTGTCCACAGCATCTGTGACGTCATCGGTGACGTCATCAGTACGAGTAGTAGCGAAAGTGGGCATTTTGGGGCAGCGAAGGAAGGTATTTGTTGTAGAGATGGACCATCCATATCTGTCATGCATTATACCATATCTTTGCTGTGACGTCATCGGTAACGTCATCAGTACAAGTAGTAGCGAAAGTACATGGTGTAGACCACAACTTCAGTGATTTCCTTGTCATCTGTGACGTCATTGGCGACGTCATCAGTACGAGTGGTAGCGAAATTTTGATTAGTCGTCCAATACATATGGAATGATGAGGGACTCGAGTTAATCTCTATATGTACAGACACCACCACACACCAACAATACCACCACACACACACACACGCACACACACACACACTGCCACACACCACCACCAACACCACCACCGCTCGTCAACGCCTGGTGGTGGTGGTGGTAGCTCCCGTGAGTCGGAGATCCGGAGCTCGGAGCTCCGCTGTATTATACAATCGGATAGCGGTTGTCTTGAATAACTACAAGTTCAGCAATGTTCATACAGTTTATTATCCCCAATGTTACATCATACCCAGGCTGAGGGAGCCGCCCTGGGTAGGTTTAGCATGTTCGCAACAAAACAAATTGAAATATAAAACACCATGCTTTATTATTTAATGCACCGTCACATTAGGTATAAGTGTTTACTGAGCTCTATTCAACGATCAGCATGTAGACATATAGAGTATGTACGTATGTATGTTATGGTATTCATCAGTGCATGGGTGAAGCATGCAGCCGATGGGGTGGTCGGTCAGCTTGGTAACGAAAAACGTGACATTGGTCATCCTCTCCACTGCCCACTTGGTGTTGGGACGTTGTTGTTGGACCCATTCCAAGGCATCCACGGTGTCCAGTTTATCCAGCATCGTCTCTAGCGACACCCTATCCGTGATGGTAAACGATTGGTCAAATACCCGGATGTTACTGCTCGGGTAAAAGTATCGGACTTGGTCTGTCACCTTATGCTGCAGCACATAACCAAACGCCAGATTTAATTTGAAGGACGTAGTTTGATCGTTGAAGATCGGTCAGTCGGAAACTGTAGATATCTTGAATAGGGCGATGACGGTGGAAACAGTGCCGTATCATGGGCCAATGGCGCCGATAGATGTCACTCGCTGGATGGTCTTCGTGTAACAGATGGCTAGGAACATTTATGGGTTCATCCGCGAAGTGTACTTTGCTCTCCACGTCGTACAAAATCTGACCCAAGGTCTTGTCGTCGAAATTTGACTGTTGAATTAGGGCGACATCATCATCATCGGCCCTCGTGCGGTGGGTGGGAGTTCCCGCTGTCTCGATACTGTTGCCTACGGGCTCCTCTACCTGCAAACATGGCTGCGGATCAGGGTGTTGTGTACGTTGGTGTCGTAGCAACAGACTGGGCAGTTTGAAAAGTCGACCACATTCCTCGCATAGATGCTTGGGTGCCCCATGCACTGTCCGTTCACGACACCGTAGACTGCCCAGGCGAATAAATAGTTTCCCACACCTCGTGCAGCTATACCGGGTGGTTCCGCCATGCTTGGTGGCCTCATGGCGGCGCAAGTCGTGCAGACGAGTAAACGATTCGGAGCACGTAGTACAAGTGAACATCTTGGTGATTGACAGAGTATCTGATGGAACGGCCAGGCCGCTTCCCTTTTATAGCACGCTAGCAGGTGATCTATTTTTAGCACACCCACTTCAAGTACCTACAAGTCGAGGACCGAGAAGTACTGGTGTACGACTGAGCCACATTGCGTACGTGTGTGTGTTTGTGTTTGAGTCCAATCGTGCACCATGTCGAATTACGTTCTCTACGAAAACTTCCTCTCATCGCATCAATATGATCAGACCCATTCAATATAAACACAACCAAGAGACATCAACACCAACAGGCACATTGCGTAATACACGTTTTATTATCCTTACTGCACCACCACCACCACTACCACCACCACCACCTAGCGTTGCCGCCGTCAACGATCAGCGTATAGACATATAGAGTATGTATGGCATGTTATGGTATTCATCAGTGCATGGGTGAAGCATTCAGCCTATGGTGTAATCGGTCAGCTTGGTAACGAAAAACGTGACATTGGTCATCCTCTCTACGACCCACTGGGTGTTGGGGCGTTGTTGTCGGGCCCATTCCAAGGGATCCACGATGTCCAGTTTCTCCAGCATCGTCTCTAGCGACGTCTTATCCGTGATGGTAAAGGGTTGGTCAAATACCCGGATGCTACTGCTCGGGTAAAAGTATCGGACTTGGTCTGCCTCCTTATGCTGTAGCACATAACCAAACGCCAGATTCAACTTGAAGGTCGTACTTTGATCGTTGAAGATGGCTTCCACGTAGCTGCGTAGATGGGCGAGGTCGGTCAGTCGGAAATTGTAGATATCTTGAATAGGGCGATGACGGTGGAAGCAGTGCCGGATCATGGGCCAATGGCGCCGATAGATGTCACTCACTGGATGATCGTCGTGTAACAGATCGCTAGGAACATTTATGGGTTCGTCCGCGAAGTGTACTTTGCCCTCTACGTCGTACAAAATCTGGCTCAAGGTCTTGTCGTCGGAATTTGACTTTTGAATTAGGGCGACATCATCATCATCGGCCCTCATGCGATGGGTGGGAGTTCCCTCTGTCTCGATACTGGTGCCTACGGGCTTCTCTACCAGCAAACGTGGCTGCGGAACAGGGTGTCGTGTGCGTTGGTGTCGCAGCAACTGACTGGTCAGTTTGAAAAGCCGACCACATTTTTCGCATGGACGCTTGGGTGGCCCATGAATTGAACATTTATGGCGCTGTAAATGATCCGGGCGCTGAAACGACAGTGTACATATCGTACAGCTATACCGGGCGGTTCCGTCGTGCTTGATAGCCTCATGGCGGCGGAAGTCGTGCAGACGAGTGAATGATTTCGAGCACGTAGTACAAGTGAACATCTTGGTGGTTGACAGAGTATCTGATGAAACGGCCAGGCCGCTTCCCTTTTATAGCACGCTAGCTGGTGATCTATTTTTAGCACACTCAGTTCAACTACTCCCAAGTCGAGGCCCAAGATGTACTGGTGTACAACTGAACCGCGTTGCGCGCGCGCGTGTGTATGTATGTATGTATGTATGGGTAGTGGATTTTGCATCCGAGACCTTGCCAACATCCGGGTTTTCCAGTGGGTTTTTCCCCTCGTCCCCCCATCTTCCATACGGGTTCTGTGGTTTTACATCCGGGTCCGCATCTTACCTTCGGGGTTTTCCATGATTACTGTCACGTGTTCGGAACCGGAAGTTGTTACAAGACAGGTGGCGCCCCGAGCTTCGGAGCTCTTGAAGCTCGGATCTCTTGGAGCGGTGTGCAAACACTGGTCAAAGGGGGCTATACAACCAAACACTGGTCAAACAGGGATATACGGTCAAACACTGGTCAAACAGGGCTATACTACCAAACACTGGTCAAACAGGGCTATACCACCAAACACTGGTCAAACAGGGCTCTACCGCCAAACACTGGTCAAACAGGGCTATACCACCAAACACTGGTCAAACAGGGCTATACCACCAAACACTGGTCAAACAGGGCTACACCAGCAAACACTGGTCAAACAGGAAAGAGTGAGGAGAAATATTAGACCTGCCTAACTAACTATATTGTAGATGTATTGATAAGAAGTTTGAGTATCTCTGATGAACCATATTGAACGAAAGTGACCTTTGACCCATGCGCACCATTATTATCCGGTATTCTGCAAGAGCATTTGGACACCTGTTGACCTCAATAATTTGCATATGACCTCTGTGAGGTCACTTTCGCTTCCGTTCACGTGACCGGAACTGACCTTTGACCCTGCGCGCGCTAACAATACCGGATACCAATCTCGATACCTCCCAATCTCGCTCCCTAGCTATCTCGCAACCTCGCATTTTCGCAGTCTCGCAGTCTCGCTCCCTACCAATCTCGCTAGCTCACAATCTCGCATCCTCGCTGTCTGGCAACCTCGCTCTCTCGCAACCTCGCAGTCTCGCTCTCTCGCTTATTCTCTCGCTGTCTGGCAATCTCGCATCCTGGCTCGGTCGTTAAGCTCTCTCGCAACCTTTACCTATGGAAAAGAAGGCGCGGGATCGAGGTCGCGAAATGGCCTTGTCCGTCTTCCATAGGTTGGATATGGCTAAGTTTCATAGATACTTGCCTCCCTCGTAGCTATGTCACAAGCCCACTCTTTCTCATGCCGGTAATAACAATATGATTATCCCACAATTACTTTTAGCTTTGCGCCCTTCCTGGCATGATTTTGTTGAGCGAATGGTACAAAGAATATATTTCAACCTAAATTGATGCCGAAATATTCATCTTTTAACGAAACACTCAAATTTTATATGCCCTTTTCTGGCATGATTTTGTTGAGGGAATGATACAACGAATATAATTCAATCTAAATTGACGCCGAAATATTCGTCTTTGAACGAAATATGCAAAGCAGTTACATGGTGGATGATCAAAACAAGTACTCAAGCGAACGCGTGGCCCAGTCATGTATTTGAGGACGTATCAAACCTAAATTTTGATTATCCACCATGTAACTGCGCTGAAGGTCGGTTATGAAGTAAATTCGAATCTAGCTAGGTGTGGGACCGATTCTTACGAACATCTGAGCTCACCGACTTCAACCTCCGCGTTCGGGACCGGGAACGTTTCCTACTTGTCGTTGCACCTCGTCTGTCTCCAGACCCGGATCCTGGACCTGAATTTGAAAGATCTCTATCTCAACCGGACGAACATCCTGAACAATACCACTCAAAGTATGCGTCCCAGATCTGGATCGGTTCCTATCTGTCAATACACCCGGAGATGGAAACACAAACGTCAGTTACCGTTGTTAATTGGATAATTCAATTGATTGCTCGAGAGAGTAAAGAAAAATAGAAGAGAGGACACTTGAAGGTGAGGGAGACGATCCAGCTTCCAACACCAAGTGAAAAATCCCAATTCCAGGTGTCTCACTAGAACACAGTAAAACACAGGTTTTACTCACCCCCAATCTTCCTTAGAAAGTATACAGCCCCAAATTTGACTTCTTGTCCTTCAAAATGTGTAGTTTTGGGCATGAAAAATGTCACCTTCATATTCAAATCTCTGAAGCAAATTTCTGTGAAATATTCTACAAAATACAATGTAAAATATATAGGAAGATGCCTCCTCACTTCATTGAGGTCCGACGAGCAATTAACATGGCTTAGTACAAACAAATAATGTACAATTTTCATTCTAAGCCCAACCACCTGTGTGGTGGCAAATTGTAAACACAACATCCCATACATGTGAGGTCATATCGGTCTGCCATGTGTGCAAAACAGAAAGTGGCAGAGGTCGATGCAATCTCAGTAAACTCAGATATAATATCACGGAATATTATATCTGAATTCAGCCCTATATAAATCCTGTGCGAGTTGAAACTACTATTGTTAGCCAATCAGATGGATAGCTGGTTGTAACTATTTCGAAATCACGCCCACAGTAATTACACACGGCAGCTCGTGGTCTAATATATAAACATTATCCTGAAACAGTTTTTAGAAATAAAATAGGCATGGCAACAACGGAGTTACCTTGATACTGAGGACCGTCTGTTCCACTGTCCTACAAAACAAACGATGGCCAAATCTAATTGAATTTATGGCAACAATAGCACGGCCAAATCGCATATAGCGAGCAGTATTCGGCATAAATTATAGGAAATGGTGATGGCGGAGTTACCTCATTGTCCTACAAATTCTTTATGGCCATCAAACGATAATGTATACGGAAATAATACCGAGCTGTTTATTTGTGTATTCACCTAGTACTGAATCTATCGAAATGTTTAGTTATTTATTCATTTGTTTATCTATTTACTCACTTAATTATATATTGCTATTTATATTATGTGACTGACGGTCAGGGAGTGCCTGTTGTTGGGAGGAAGATATATCAAAGTATTGCATCGAAAAACAATAGAAAACAAGAATGACCACAAGCCTTCTATTTCATATGATACAGGCCCGGCACACCGAAGACCACAGACGAGTTGGACAAGACCTGAAACAGAAGACGGATGACGATTACAAGAATACCAACAGCGCCTTGAGTGACAACGCCGCACTGCAAGAACATCCAGAATCAGAATACTCGACCCTAGACCACACCAGACACGCTACCCCTAAGATGTCACCGAACTGACGCCTCAACACAGAATATGATCCTTTGATTTTCACGCAATATAGGACGTAGACCTGCCGTTCTGTACCCCAATACACACTCCAAGCAATTGTTACAGGCACAGATTTCTGGAAGGATCCACCCTGTTCCCAAGGGCGTCGTTAGGGAAGTCGCCTCGAAGAATCCTGAAGACGCCCTGGTTCTCCCAGTTTTTTTCCGGACGGCTTTGTGCGTACTATGGGATACCAAGACAAAGGAATCATCCACGCGATTATAACACATATTTATCAGTATAACTTAACCAATAAAGCTACGTACACATGTATACGATTATCCGATAACGACAATGCGGCGACGACAATACGGCAACAGCAAAAAAAATCGATCGTAGGAAAATGAATTGGTCCGTACACATGGGTGCGTTAAGCCCAAGTCCCACTTAGGCGAATTCCTTCACGAAGCTTAAAGATGTAAGATCGTAAGTATTGGTAAGATTATCGAAAGCTATTCGTAAAGACATTCGCCATGATTCGTAAGCCATCGCTTCAAATCGTAAGAAAATCGTCGCCTCGGTTTTATCGCCGCGCCAATTTCAAAATGTTCAAAAAATTCGCCAAGCAATGCGATTTTGCCCTAAGTCTCAAATATTCGTAATTTTATCGTAAATAATCGTAAGTCGTCGTAACTACGTTGTAATGCATCGTAATTAAGCCGTAATTTAATCGCCTTATTGGTAACAGTTCCGTTAATAATCGTCAAGTGAAAAATAAATACTAATAGTTACGATAACTTACGACAGGAAACGATGGTATACGAAGTAATCGTAAACATTTGACCCAAACTGTCATAACAACGTCGTAAAAACGTCGTAAAACCTTCGTACGTATTCGCAAGACATCGTGAAATAATGGCAAGTAGTCGTATGCACTTCGTAAATGTTCGCAAATACATCGCACCTATTCGTAACTGTATCGCACTGATTCGCCTAAATTTGGGTGCGAATATCGCTAACTGTCGTAAAAGTATCGTATTTCTTTGTAACTGCATCCCAAACAGTTCTAATTATTCGTAAAACATGTCGTGTCTATTCGCCCCAAATGACGGGAAAACCGGCCTTTGTAAAGCGATTTATTACGAAACATTACGACCAATACATCGCAAAGTTTCGTAAACAACTTCGCTTAAGTGGGACTTGGGCTTAACGATTACGACAGTGCGATAATACTATCCGGCAATGCGATACGATTATCCGTCTATTATTGGAATCGGTTCTGGAGCGATTTTTTGCCGTTGTCGGACATAAGTTTTGCGGTTTTATGACGTCTCAGCAGCAACACACATATGGTAAAGTCGTCGTCGTCCATTGCGGGAAGAAATGTTCTCATGTCGCATCTGCTTTTATACTTATAGCCGTAATCATGTGTACACCAACAACGCATTACCGTTGTCGTTGCCGTTGCCGTATTATCGTTGCCGCATTGTCGTTATCGGATAATCGTATACATGTGTACGTAGCTTTACAGACTTAAAGACTTGTACATAGCGACTCTTCTCTACTAGTATTTATATTTTCTCATTGTTATTGTTATTCATTATTTAATTATTTATTTTAATATCTAGCGCTGCAAAAGATCTTAACTTAACGAAGAAATATACCGTGAAATTTAAATAAACATTGAGTTGATGGGCCGCGAAATCCGTATGGGAAGCGGCCCTTAAACTACAATTTCAATCAATCAAGTTTCCAAATATGGCATCATTTCCAGACAGGGTCCGTAAACATCAAAGAGCTTATACTCCCGCCGAAAAGTCTGGCTTCGTTAGGGGTAGAAAATATCAAAGATTGTGCCGTACGAAGATGTTAATCTGCTTGAAGTAAACGTCAATCATTTTCAGAGCGAAAAGGTTGAAATGGTCGTGATTGGCTTATTATGGGATCTCGGCGAACATTTCACACGAAGTTTTCATAGCGTTACGTCTGATTTACCATCTTGGTTTACCTAGATTGAGGTCGATGGTACTTTCTTCACAATTGTTGGGATTGTATTTGCAAATTGCGGTCAGACAGGTGGTTGGACATTGAATGAAAATTGTAATTTATTTGTTTATACTAAGCCATTTTAACTGCTAGTCGGACCTCAATGAAGTGTTGAGGCATCTTTCTATATATTTTACATTGTATTGTGTAGTATATTTTACCATAAATTTGCTTCGTAGATTTCGCTATGGAGGTGATATTTTCTTGCTTCAAACTACAGATTTTGCAGGACAAGAAGCCAAATGTGGGGCTCAATCAATCAATTTTTAATTTGGATGGCGCTTTCAATTTGGTAAAATTATGCGCGCCAGGTCGTTGCATTGAGTTTGATGTTCAACATAAATATTGATTTAAAATATCCAACTATACGGATTTTTAATGGATTAAAAAAACATGTAGAAAAAACAAACTCCAATGCGTTATTTGATGTCATGGTGAGGTTAGAGACATAAAAGGAAGGGAGCATATATATGGACCAACATACTTAATTTAATAGTAATAAAATCCTAACGACCCTATCTATAAAAAATATAAAACTGAATTAAAAAGGCCAATATAGCACATGCATATTTTGTTTAAACAAAAATTAAACTCATCATATTGATTTAGATTTGACGATGTGGTGAATAAAAACAAGATCTGATGTCATATCTATGCTCATCCTGGTGAACACCGTGAATGAGGACCTCCTCTGGTATGCTCAGACACCAATGTCCAACCAGAACAAGCAAAGACATTATTTAAAACAAAACAGAGCAGAAATATTGGTATAATTTCTTAACCACAGGTAAGAAAATATATATTAAACTATTATAGAATTTTATTATTCATGAACTTGTAATATGCATGTACTATTAATTAACCAATATAACTATTATAAATAATTCCACAGGGTGGAAGGGGAGGCAACAATTGTACACTCCCCTAGATTAGATGTGAAATGTATAACAGAATAATAAAATCAATATAAATTAAAATCTGCGTGTGTGCAGCATAAACCTATAAATAGCCATAAAAACTTTATCACGGTTTTTTCTAGGCTTTAAGATGGACTCCATGGTATGATTGAAAACACCAGCACATATAAGGTCATTAAAAAAGTGGAGCCTCTGATTATTAAATCGTGTACACGATAATAAATAGTGACTGATGCTTTCTTCTACATCGCACGCATCACACACTCCAGTGGGATGTAAATTGCATCTATAAAGATATGAATTTAAGGGAATGTGCCCGACAAGAAGTCTAAAAACAAGTACTTCGGCTTGTGGGGCTCTATTTGTTTTATACATTTTAAGGAAGATTGTGAGTAAGTAAAACCTGTGCTTTACTGTGTTCTAGTGAGAGACCTGGAATTGTGACTTTTCACTTGGTATTGGAATCTGGACCCTCCCCCTCCCACGCTCCCAAAAATCCGGATACATAAACCGTTTTCTTCAGAAAACGACACATGGTTAAATCGCATATATCTTATGCATTGCGTTTCTCCGCCAAATTCCAACCCATATTTCAAGATTGACAGCAACGCGGATAAAAAGTTTCGCGAAAGTGCCAGAGAACGGGCTCGTGCCAGCTGGGTTCGTGAAAAACCAACTCGCAGCTGATTTGCATCTTCGTTACACCAAACCAATTTCTATGTTCCCACTTCGAACTCAGTTCAGAGCGTGAACGTAGAAATTGGCTTGGTGAACAAAGATGCTGATTTGAGACCCACAAGTATGCTTTTCTTTGGTTTCTTTGCTCTTCGACTCCCCTCCTCCCCCAAACATACTAATCAACCCAATTAACCAATTATCAACTGTAACGAGCCCCTGTGAGTCTCCTATCAGCGGCGAGGTGACTCCTGGCGAACCCGGTTGGTATTCGTCTTAAGATTTCCCGCTCAGTCGTTTTGTTTCATCATGTATAGACCTTGTGTCGGCATATGTATGTCGACGACAACTTGCTCGCTGCTGGCACGTAAGATGTAGCGTGGTAAACAGATTTATCGTTATTGGGGTTCGAGACCTTAATGAGCATAGCATATATGAAGTTATTGTTCCTGTATTCAGCATAATTAATGAAATAAGATGTCTGATTTCTTAATTATATGTACCATTTTGTCAAGTAACTTTGGGAAATAGACAAATGATTACCATGATTGATTAACTGGATTTGCTAAATATTTAATCTATGTCAACACTATACAAATGAAAGCTCGTGTGAAACACGAGCGAAGAGCATTTCCCCGGATAATTGTGTAATACATGATTTGGTACTCACAGGGCTTTAGATCTCCCCAATTCGGGCACACCCCTTATTAGGTGTGGCAATTGTTTTTAGGATGAGATAGAGGGTCGGGCATATACCCCTGATGGAGGATGAGCAATCAGGAATCATCCATGGTAGTAGTGCGGCTGCCTCTGAGAAGGGATTTCTTTACAAATGGGCGAAACCCAGTGTGAGGCAACACCAACTTTATTTTGTGTTTCATGGGCCCACCGACATTAAAAAAATCGAAAAAAAAAATAATTCAAAATGCCACTTTTATTTTTCCTACGAAAGTTTGAACATAAAGATTTTAAACACCTTTTCATTCTTGATTGTATGAATTAGGCTGTTTTCTATCTGAAAAAATGTCGGCAAATAAAATGCCAACCAACAAAAATAAATACCTTTCGCTATAATTTTTCACTATAATTGTTGTAAATGTAAAATGCTGCTAAACAGTACTTAGGCAATAATGACATTCAATGTAAATCGGGAACCTTCACTGGCTGTGTGATCTGTCACTCTGTCATGGTACCCATATTCCGACAGTGATGCGGTATGTCAGAGCTTGGAAATGGTGGGTGTTTCAACAACTCAGTCGATACAGCATGGTTTTAAGTTACTGTTGAAGCATGAGGCTGTTGCAAAGCATGCAGAATTCGCTAGATTGATCTGGAAGACAACCACAGCCACAACAATGATGATGACAATGTTAAACTTGAAGTGCATGTTGGCACTTAACATACAGTTTTTGACCTCGAGAAAATAGATCAATGTCAGTCATATTTATAGACTTCAGGTTCATCATCAATTGCATATGTGGTATCAATTTAGGAAACCTGGCTATATTTCATGTTATATCATAATATACAGTATATACTCCTTGAAAAAATAGGTTCGGTCAACTGGGATAGGCTTCTAGTCCGTCACCAATTGCACAAGTAGTATGAATTTGGAGAGCATATCTTCACTCCTTTAAGAATTGTTGCTAATGCTAAATTTGACCTTGATAAAACAGGTGAAGGTCAGTCATTTTCATTAGGCTTTTGGTCCGTCACCAGTTGCATATGCGGTATGACAAGCAAGATGGACAGACAGAGAGACAGGTAGACAGACGGACAGACAGATGATATGGACAATTCAGTTCCTTTTGGGGCATCATTACATATCTTCAAAGTCTAAATATTCTATCAAAATGCACCAGAACACGCCATTTTACTTAAATTAGATGGACATGCAAAAATTTCTCAGGTGAGACGTGCCATAAAGCAGGGATAGTAATCAACAGTTTTAACTATGCTGTCAAAATGCAATGGTATATGCCATTTCACATCTCGAGTTTCAAATAAATGCTGGGAACCTCCACATAAAACAAAGTAATTGAGCATTAACTGAGTGATAATTTGTAATTTTATTCATTGAAAATTAGCCATACTGCATCTCCAGACACCTCGAAGCTCAGGGCTTCACAGCAACTGGAGACTAAATAAATGTAATTGGGACAGCCATACCAATGAACAGGATCAAATTACTATATCAGTATTGTAGAGAGAAGTAGCACTGATTCTGGAAAGGAAGTGTTTACTTTGTTGACACAAGCAGTCTACTAGTCCACTTATGTAAAGTGCATTATGCAATAAGTCAACCACTACACCGAATGGTCAACATACAGGCATAAAATTTGATGGCCTGCTAGATAAAAGGGGAATATCAGTGTTACAGTACGTCTATTTGACCAAAATGTCCTGAATACAAGTTCACTTGAATCCTTGCAATTCTCCATACAGTATAACACCATACTGATGGCAGCAGATTTTCTCTGGCTGCATTTTAGTTATATGAGTAAACAGGGGCTGATGTAGCCTAGATTTAGATATATTTGCTGTCAATACCCCATTGCCAAATGTATATGCCAGCGCTAACAGCGCCAATGTCTTTTCAATCCATTTACTGTCTATAGTGCCACCCAATGATGAACAATATCACGAAACTACAAGATGTAGCCAAATTCTCAGATGTGGCCTGGGGAATGTAGATATTGGACTCAAGTCATGAGAATTTCACGTAGTACAAAAAAAATCGCCATTTGGCTTACAAGGGATGTGAATTATAACATTGGGAATGTTATATTCATGTTCAGCAAAACCTTTAATCATGATAATGGTTATGGAGGTTTTGACGTTAAGTCAGATAACTGAGATTTTTCATTTAAATAGCAATTTGGTTCGCACCAATAGAAAATTATCATGTCGGCAATCCTACATTTATGCTTGACAACATAGAATAGAACAATTTTTTAATATTTCTCCAAGCGACTGACAAATTTTTATTTCACGAAAAACTTTTTCGAAAAGCAAAAAACGTGCCTTTATAATTATGCCAGCTACACCAAAACCTTTTCAGCACATTGCCTATCCTTCAAGACCATTGTACTAAATTTTTCATAGAAATCAAACAAGTCGTTCAGACGAAATCGTCAGAGAAAGGTTTACCTATGCTCTAACTACAACGCCACCTAGTGGTGAGCAGCGGCTATCGAAACACAACCAGGCAAATTTCTCGGGCCTAAGAAGATAGCACACAAAGTTTGACCCGAAAATATTTAACGGTTTCAGAGATATTCACGCTTGAAGTCGCGGCGGCGGCGGATCCGGCGGAGCCGTTTCTTATGAAAACATAAGAGCAACCACTTTGTGGAAATACTTTAATGAAGACAGAATAGCAACGTTAGAGAATCTGGCTTACAAAGAGATAAGATATCTAGGAGAGACCCGACCATGCGCTAAGATTTTTTTAGGACGAGAACCGCTTAGCGCAATAGCTAGACCCATCCTGTACATGTCCTGAAAGTCGACCTGAGAACGCACGTCAGGCTTGCCGTTCGTGAAACTTTAAAAGTACATGATTTAAAAGTACAAGTGTCGTGGAATAGGAATGTTAAACGAGGTGTTTTAAAACATGAGTTTTATTTACAAGTAAAAAATTACGAAGGACAATGTACAAGTATTTACTTAGCCTCTTTTATTAAAACAAATATGCCTAGCTGTTACACCTGACAACCGTGTTCTCATAGCAGGACTAATGTAACATACCATATAAAACATCATCGCGTGGAAAACAAAACTCATTGTGTCGCCGCAGGCAATAGTCTGTTTAACAAATGAAGAAAAAACACTATAGGTTCTATCTGGGACAGAATATAACTGGAGATATGCAATGTGGCCCGTCTCTGTGATCGACTCTCTGTCTAGCTAACTGATATGTTTATGAGCGATTGGTTTACTTGGTACGTGTTAATGGCTTTTTGCGGGCGAACTACCGCGGTCCAGACAGTATCTTCCAGCTAACCAATTTATATGAATGATAGTTTCTAAATAAAATACTACAAATATTGAAGAATTACTAGAGCCTTAGGCACTGAAACGGGTCTATTTATATTATGAGCAAAATAGCCTGTTTGAATAATTCCATCAACCCTTTGATGTTCAGTCCCATGCACAGGCCCGCAAAACAAGAGTTTTGGGGGGTGTGGGCGGTGGTATTAGGGTGAAGTGTCGAAATATGGGATCTCTATATATAACCCCATGCTTTATATAAATCCACATCAAGGTGTGAAACGGACTTTGGGTGAATCGAGAAATAAACGGTTTACCGCCAAACAAAATACATCAGCATATTCTACAAGTATCACTTTATATATTCCCGTCGTCAAATTAGTAAATTTGTGCAATTTTTTACCTTTGCCGGGCGATTCAAAATCCAACGTAACTGTCCATCCATCTAGGAACAGTTAGATTATGGCGGGCTTCGTTCTCAATTCTGATTGGTCAGTCGCGATACGCCTCCGGCAAGAGAGGTCACGCACTGATCAGCTGTCGCGACTGACCAATCAGAATTGAGAACGAAGCCTTAATTATTCTTTGCGGGCCTGTGGTGCAGACCAACAGTAGTAGGGAGCACGCACAGAAGGGCCAATTGACCTCAAAAATTTGCATATGACCTCTGTGACGTCACAGCGACAGCCAATCAGAAGCGCGTATTTTGAGATGTGGGTGTGGCTATGTGTGTGCGCATGCGTGAGTTTTGGCGGGAAAGTTTTATGTTAATGAGGTCATTGGGTGCATTGGGACTATTCAAGATGGCGGCTTGTTTTTTCTAGGTTAGGGGTGGTCGGTTTCAAGATGGCGGCCGATTGCACTTGTTTGACCCTTCATTTGCATATTTTCAAGATGGCGGCTTGTTTTTTCTAGGTTAGGGGTGGTCGGATTCAAGATGGCGGCCTGTTTTTGTAGGTCAAGTACACTTGCACTTGTTTCGCGCCTCATTTGCCTATTTTCAAGATGGCGGCCTGTTTTTTCTAGGTTAGGGGTGGTCGGATTCAAGATGGCGGCCTGTTTTTTTTGTAGGTCAAGAAAACTTGTTTGGACTTGTTTGCCCCTTCATTTGCATATTTTCAAGATGGCGGCCTGTTTTTTCTAGGTTAGGGGTGGTCGGATTCAAGATGGCGGTCTGTTTTTGTAGGTCAAGGTCACTTGCACTTGTTTCGCGCCTCATTTGCCTATTTTCAAGATGGCGGCCTGTTTTTTCTAGGTTAGGGGTGGTCGGATTCAAGATGGCGGCCTGTTTTTTGTAGGTCAAGGTCAATTGCACTTGTTTCGCTCGTCCTCATTTGCATATTTTCAAGATGGCGGCTTGTTTTTTCTAGGTTAGGGGTGGTCGGATTCAAGATGGCGGCCAATTGCACTTGTTTGACATGGGGTGATACTTATACAATTTTCGGAACTTTTTTCCTTTTTTAATAGTCAAATAGCTCCAAAAACGTCTATTTCCATTCTTGCGCATGCGCAGAATGGTGATAGTTCAACCCACACCAGTCCATCAGATGGCCCTTCATCTCACCTTCACATTGATACCTCACTCGACTCCATTGGGCCACTAGGGGCGCCTCTAACTCCAAAAAAGGTGTTTTGAAGATTACGCATGCGCAGAATGCTGATAGTTCAACCCACACCCAGTCTATCAGATGCGCCTTCACGTTACCTTCAATTTGATACCTCATTCGACCCGATTGCACCATTAGGGACGCCTCTAACCTCAAACAGGTTATTTTTGAAGATTGGTATTTTTCATATTATCTTCGCGCATGCGCAGAATTACCCTAATTCAAGCCCACACCCAGTCTATCAGATGCTCCTTCACGTCACCTTCAATTTAATACCTCACTCGACCCGATTGGACCACTAGGGACGCCTCTAACGCCAAAAAGGTTATTTTGCACATCGATGTCAACATCTCGTGTACGAAGTTTGATTTTTTATTTTTATTTTTTTTTTATTTTGGCGGTAGTGGATCGAGTGAGGTATCCAATTGAAGCTGACGTGAAATGCTTCACAATGATACCGGACTCGACCCGATTGGTCCACTAGGGGCACCTCTAAAGGTATTTTGAAGATTGATGTTGATTGATGTTGATATTGATGTTTGGCGTTAGGGCAGCCCCTAGTAGTCCAATCGGGTCGAGTGAGGTATCAATGTGAAGCATTTCACGTCAGCTTCAATATGATACCTCACTCGACCCGCTACCTCAAAAAAAAATTTTTGACTTTGTGTACGAAATTTTTTTTGAAATTTTTTTTTATTTTTTTGGGGGAAAAAAAAAAAAAGCATGATTGGAGCTTATGTTAAGTTGGTGTGCTAATGAAAGAAGTTTCTCTTTCGGAAAGATGGGTTGGCCCTGAAAAGGGCCTTTGATAGTGTGATACGACACACTTTAAGCGCGGAATATTCGCCTCACGCTTCCTACATGTTTTCGACAAATGGGACATCTTATCTTGAAATGCACCTCTCCGGCGTCAACGCATCGGCATTGGGCTCCTTCACATGTGAGTTGAATCCAGCAATCCTTGCACATACACAGATGTCCACAGGGTAGAACCGCGTATAAGCTTTCTTCATTCGAGCAGATGCTACATTGTTTGATTTTTTCTTCATGATGTCGTAGTTTCTTTTGTCTGGCAATTTCCTCTTCCAATCCCGCCATTGTGGTTTCCATTCCCAACATCGCTCCCCTCATGTCGATAATTTGTTCGTTGAGGCGTGATATTTCATCTGTGTGTCGGCATCGTGCTCTTGTTTCAGTGTCTGCAGTCGAAGTGGTGGTTGATGGAGGTCTAGTAGTTAACCATACACTGGCTAGTTCTCTATCACGGGTGTCGTCCTGGTTATCTTCTTGTTGTATGTCCTCCTCCATTCTGTTGTTGTTGTCTTGTTCACTTTCCCCGAGTTCTTCTTCTGTACTTATTAACCTCGTTACATCTTCAATAACGCGTTGAAAACTGGAGACAATAGTCAGTCCGCCATCTTCTTCCCGGGTAATTATCTCGCTATGTTCTTCTTCTGTACCCCTATTCCTTGGATCTCTAGGTTGATGGGTAAATAAGGCTCGTCGTCTTAAACTCATGATGTGTAGTTGTTAATAAAATGTGTGAACATACACGTTATTTATACTCGGCTGTGTGTGTGTGTGTGTTTCAAGATGGTGGCTTGTTTTTTGTATGTTAGGGGTAGTCGGTTTTCAAGATGGTGGTCAAGGTCAATTTCACTTTCCCGATCCCCAGCATTCTACTTTCCCGATCCCCAGCCCTCATTTGCATATGTGTTTCAAGATCCCCAGCCTGTCACTTTCCCGATCCCCAGCCGCCCTCATTTACCACGCTTATCAAAATAAATTTTCCTACCCCTTATACCGGGGTTTTTAAAACAATTTTTAAAGTCCCTTATCCCTGGGACTATGTAATATTAAATCCTGTGTATATATATATTATAAGTTATACCAGTGTCTTGCGTTGGTATACAGGCTGATATTTCGTCGAGAAGATAAATATTTTCAAGAGCCCGGGCGAGTGAAAATATTTATCTTCGAGACGAAATATCAGCCTGTATATCAACGCAAGACACTGGTATAACGAATTTATCACATTGAAGAGCTATTTTTCTGGTTGGTTTAACATATATCACCAACTCAAAAGAAAAACAGGCATAACTCAACGTTGAACAACGACAACGTAAGACATCGTGAGTCGGACAGGCAGCTTCGATCTCTTTTCGATCTGTTCCGCGATGAACAATAAACTGGATGAAATACTTAGCTGACATTCTGACGTTCCTGTTTATGCGGCATATAAAGCTTTGGATGATAATTTATTTCTTATCTTCATCCGCAAATACACAATTTGCCTCGCACAACTTGTTCCAGTAGCGGAACTCGCCCATACAAACTCGCGCAGACAAATTCGCCTGAAACAGGCTTTGCCTGCAGGTGTTGCACGCGAGTCCTTGACTGCGTTGGTATATGGGCACGCGCGTTCTTCACAGCATTGGTATACGAGAATTCTGAATTGGTATACCAACGGTGGATAACGAATACGGTCTAATGCACTATGGTAATTAACCAATCAAACCCCTACAATTTACTCTGAAATGTGATAAATAAAGATATTCGTTCTCACAAGAACGGTTGATAGTGGACAGGCATTGTTTTTTTTATGTAGTTTGCTAATAAAAATTAAAAGGAAATGTAGGCCATCTGTGCTTTCATGTGCTAAGTTAAAATGTATAGCATTGTAATGTAACTGAGTAAACCCATCAGATGTGTGTACTTTATATTCTGGCTTGACAAACGATGTTATGGTCAGCCCATTCTACTCTAGGACTCTAATTAATATGTAAATTTGTTAAATGCCGCTTGCCGGTGTTTGCTTCGCAGGCGTCATCAAAACCTCTTTTTTTTGTGATTTTTTCCTTTGTATATCAGATTTCCTGCAAATCATTTATTGTGTCAATTGCTAAGGTGTGTATTTAACACCACGCCGCTCTGACTATTCACTTGCATACAACTACCTAAACAAAGTACAAACAATTAACCTATGTTTTTGTTTTCTAACCGGGAGCCCTCCGTTCAAATGCCACGGAGGTTTCGAGTTATTGTAATGTTCTTATTGTATCTGTATATAGATGTTTTTCTTCTGCGTCTTTGTTTTGTATATATGTCTATCTTTGAGAAATGGGTGTATTTTATTACCTTATCTTGCATTTTGAAACTGGATTTATTCATTAATTTAAACCTAAAAATCCCCAATGGATGACTGTGAATGTAATGAAGATTTTCCATTCCCTGGCCCAACATGGCTCCCACCGTTCTCCAATGAAAACATTCTCCCGGTAGAATTTGAATTAAACTCCGTCACTCATTCCGAAATAGACCTTTCATTTCTAAGCAACAAATGTTTCAATCCAATCGAATTAAATGATTTAGATCATTGTAAAACGCATACAGATGACAATGAATATGAAATTTCTCACTGGCAGAATATTAACTCCCATCAGTCCAACTATTTTACGGAAACATCTTTTGCAGAAGAGCCAGAAGTAAACAACGCAAATAACAGTGGGTCTTTATCGTGTTTACACCTAAATGCTAGGAGTCTAAGAAAACATTTTTCTGAAATTACTGGATTCATTCAGAATCTGAATCACCAATTTTCTATCCTGGGATTTTCTGAAAGCTGGCTGGATCCTGTGTTTGAACGTCTATTCGATATACCTGGATATAAACCTTTCCCTTCCTCACGAACTAAAAGAAAGGGTGGCGGTCTCATTCTATATGTTAAGGATACCATTCAATCTTGCAAAGTTCGCGACGACCTGTCATCCTGTGATGACAATGGCGAATTTGAATCACTGTTTCTCGAAATTGATTTTGATAATACCAAATACATTATTGGTATATTTTATCGACCGCCTGGCAAGAGCTTGAACATTTTCAACCACCATTTAGCTGACATCATGAAAACATCTGACATTGAAAAGCAGTATACACACGTACCTCAATGAAATGCCCGCTCCAAACCTAGACCAAAGACACGTACTTGGTCTGTAGGCTGATTTCATTGGCTCTCTATTTTTTACTATAGTGCTCTTGCCTTCTAACCTTGATGGGTTACATTTTGACCCCATCCTACACCACTGATTTCAGTTTGACTGAATCTCCACATTGGGCATTGATGCATTAGGAATAAAACACACAAGACAGGGTTTTTTGGTGAGATCTCTTTTTTTTTTATTCAGTGAACAACAACAACGTGAGAACAACCACGTGAAAACTCAAGCCCACAACAAGGGGCTTGTCATTAACTGAAGCCCAGAACAAGGGGCTTGTCATTAACTGAAGCCCAGAACAAGGGGCTTGTCATTAACTGAAGCCCAGAACAGCGGGCGTATGTACATTGAAATAATTCAAGCCCAGAACGGGGCTTGTACATTGAAATGATGGGCGGCCCAGTCATAGACGAGTACATCGCGGTCCTCGGCCTGGGGGTACTCGTCAAACATCTGTACGATAGTAGATAAGGGTCTTCCCCGGCATCGATGGTACAGGTAAAACAAGCAATATTGTCCGCACACGCCACTGGTCAGGCTTTGCAACGTTTGACTGTTCCAACACCACGTCTCTGTGCCTTGATCCATGAAGTCTGTTAAATCGGGATGGAGGGGTGGCAGGCCGTACGGGTCAAAGTATTCGCCCTGCTCTTCTGTCAAGTACACGGCCACCCAGTGTTCACCGGGTCGATCCATCGGGTCCGTGTTGAGAACGTAAGCAGCCGGATACATACGGTCTAATGGAAACACATCTCGGGCGAACACCCCTTGAAAGACCCTACGTGTCTCTGGGTCATTCTCCAGCACGGTGGTTATCTGGTCTGTATCCATGTTAGGTGGAGAAGTCACACAGGACGTTGCGCGCCTTGTCCACTTGAATGATGTTGTCAAACTCGGCGTAGCAGATCACATTGACGGTGGTCGCCAGGGCTCGTGCAAAGTGGATTTCCAACCGTAAGTTGCCTTGCTTGGCCAGGGCCAGCTGATGGTCGTTCTCTAAGGTGGGGTCAGATCGAAACAGAACAACGTGTATCCGTTCGCGTAGTCCTCCCGACTGATCATATTCCCTTCGTCCTGGTTGATTTGACCGGTGGCTGTAAACAGGCTCTGATAGGCTCGAATGAAATTCCTCCGCCCAAAGTTCGGGTTAAGGCCGTGGCTGGCACCTGTTGTCCATCCACATGCAGGGCCACAAAATTGATGCCGAAATGTTTAAAGTTAAACGGATTCTCTGGGTAGGCTCCGCTGAAACTGGTATTTTCCACACAGGCCAGGATCAATCGCTTGGGTAGTTCCCCCAGGAACAGGTTTTCTTTGTTGGCGGTCGTATTTCCAGCAGACACAGAGAACACTTTGGTTTGCACACGTTGGATAGGGTACTGGGCTGGTTTTGTTTCCAAGGCTTTCATGTGTCCCAATTGAACGGCTGGATTCGGTTTCACTTTTCGGACATACAGGACTGCGTCTTGGATGACAATCTTATAGTCCGCTACATGCCCCTCTACGTTAGTGGCCATCAAGGCGAAGGTCGGAGGCGCCCGTATCAGTCGGATTTTGATGGGGATCTTGTTCAAGAGGTACCGGTCTTGCATGAACATGTCTGCATGCAGTCGACCCATCATATCCACCGAGGCACTGTTCGCAGTGAAAGCCTTCCGTTTGTTATATCCCCATTGTCCGCCGTGTCCATGTGCTCGGGCGTGTCCTTGTAGAATAAAGCGGTTGTCAGCTGAGATTTTTTAGCCTCTCGGCCATACGACAACAGTGTCTCGATGTAGGCTCGATAGGGGTACGTGTTGGTGGAGTCACTGATGAGTTTGTCGCCGAGAAAAATATCCACCTGCTGAAACATCGAGTGCAGCCAGAGATTCGTCGGGCCCACCGTTGCTTGGTCAGCGAGTCTGGTGCCAGCTCCATTGACCACCTTGGCTTTCATATACAAGTAGGTATGGGCTAAATCCACATAGGCCGTATCCGCATTACTGATGGTGAACTCGATGGGTCCGGTTTCGTTGATGCTGGAGAGCGGGAGATGCTCCACCCATAATCCTTGTTCGACACTGGTTTGTGTGGGCGGTACGGTCCACAAATCAAATTCACTGTTGGTGGAGGGGCAGGACTCGGCGTGGATTAAGGCCATGTTTTAAGAAAAGATATCCCGGGTCTTCTTGGATGTGCGTCGTCGCTGGGTCGGTCGTCGACTGGTGCGTGATCTCGGTGGGGCAGCTCTTTTATTCCCTACGGTGCGTTGTGCTTTGGCCACCAAGACGCCTCCTGCTTCTTTGGCCCGCCGTTTCAAGGCTTCTTTGGGTGCCGTAACCCCCAAGACATCACCGGCGACTTGCAGTCCACTGCGTACCGCTTGTTTGCCGATTGCTTTCACCCCACGCGTCACCAAGGGCAGGAACGTTTTCACAATGCTGCCGAGTATGTTCCCCAGTCCATGCCCTCGTTGCATGCGTGCACCGCTAAAGACCGGAAAGCCACCCCCGGCCTGTTGGGCATAATAGTCGGCATAGCTGCGTGCATCGCACTCGTAAGGTACTTTCATTATGCAAAGTGGGGAGCACGTGCTTGTCGAAAATGAAGTGTCAGCACCACCTTTCCTCGTTCGAATGCCACCGCTCGTCCCGTGTCATCTCTTATATCCACCGTGATCGTGTTGATGTCGGTATGTCGTACGGGCAGGTACATGATATGGTTGAAACTGTGGGTGACTTGACCTCCATACTTATTTTTAATGGGGACCACCCGTAACAGAGGTGTGTTGATATCGCCCACGATGTGGTTGTCCACCACGTCCGAGTAGACGTAGAGTCCGTACATACCCGACTTCATATCCATCGGCATCTCGCCATGGTGCTGGGAGGGACCAGCGAACGTCTGTAGATCGAAACCCAGCATTTGGTGTAGTGTAGGACTGAGTTTCACATTCACGGTATCGGTGACGGTAAGCTGTGCCTTGTCGTTGTGTACGTTGACATCGAAGAACACGTTTTTCTTGAAGCGCAAGGCTATCAGGCGTGTTGCACTATCCGTCACCCCCCGTAGCGCCTTATAATGCATCAGTCTTGACAGCCCACCCATAAACTCTTTGGGGGTATCGTATTGGCCTTCGGGCAGGGTGAGTCGGGTGTTTTTGCCTTCGTAGGTCACCTCGTACCACACTTCATTGGCTCGCACGTTGTACCACGAGTAAGGGTATTGGATATCCACGAGGGCACATTCCCAGCGTCCAGGTAAATGTAACGGTTGCGGTAACTGGGTGACGTACTTGGCCACGGTGTTGTCAGGAAACACATCCAGCGAACTGTTACTGGGTAGGGTCAGGTAAGACATGGCGACTGAGCTGTCCTGCTGCTGCTGTTGGTTTTAATAGGTGTTCCAGGCCTTGGGTGGTTGTGTCCGGCGTCGTGTTCGTCGCGTTGACTTGCTACGTGTCACGGCTCTGGAGATGTGGGGTGTCCTGATCGAGGGTGGTTTTTTAAAGGTCTGAAAAGAAGGTGCCCGTTGTGATGGTGGTGGAGTTTTGGGGGGTGACTCCGGTTCCCAGTCGGCTTCCCAAGAAGGTTGTGGTGAGAGTCGTGGTGCACGACTCGGCGATTGCTGGGTTTGCTGCATAAAGGCCCAGCGGTGGGGGTTCCCCACCAATTCCTGTGGTACATGCATGTCTTTCAAGCCTTGAGCGAAGACCTCCCATCCTCGAGGATCGGTGTGCGATCTGCGTTGACGCATCAGGTCATTCACTAAATCCGTCATGTGGGTGCCGGGGACCACCTGATTCTGTACCAGGAGTTCGCCTTTATCATTCCAAGTCATGTTAGGATTCTGTTTCATCCGTTGTAATACCAGGCCAGCTTGTTTCTTGAACGAGGCAGGTACACTCTTCAGCACTTCGTCTTCCACCCACTGTGGGGCTGTGGAGGCTACCTGACCCGGCTGTTGGAGCGGTGCTGAGGTCAGCGGTCTGTCACGTGGTGGTGGTGGTGGTGGTGGTGGTGGTGGTGGTGCTGTTGCTGGGGGTAGACAGGGTTTTGTATTGGTCCATGAACGTCATGTACCGTTGAAGCGTCTCATTGTACCGTTGTACTTTCTCACTGTCGCTTAACCCCGGTCTCTGTAAGATCTGTTGCATCTCTCCATCGAGGCTGTTTATGGTCTTCACCGTAGGTGGGACAGGGTAGGGTGATTGGAGGTTTTGCAGGAACCGTGGTTCGACGAGGACCATTTTTTTCGTGTGGTTCATTGTCGGCCGAAGAGTCCACCCAATACTGGACCCAACACGGAAGCGGCCAACGGTGCTAAGATGGCCCCGAGAAAGCCGCCTTTCTGTAACACCTTTTTCTTTTGTGTTTGAGGGACCCGCTTGTGGACTAGGGTTCGGAGACCTGTCTTATGCTTGGCCAACTTGGTCTTCTGAGCCGGAGTCAGTGGTACGTTGCCTTTTAACAGGTTGTACCCGATCTCGCACAGACAGCGTACAAGGTCAGGGTCCGCACCGCGTACAATGGTTCGGACTAACTCGGGTGGGGCCGTCTTCAATACACGGAGCGTGGGAGCGTGCTTCCGTACTCGCGCAGACATCCTGTACAACTAATGCTAGAACCCACAACTCTGCCCTTTTTATCCACCTCACAGACAAAGTCAACCCTGCTGTGGTATTCATTCTTTTTATTATTCCCCATCATCAAAACACACAGACCCCAGCTGGGGGAGCCATTGTGGATGTGTTTACATTATTTTTGCATGTACACGTGGTGGGTCTCTCCGGGAAAGATGCCGGTCCGTAGTCGAAGGTGGTCGGGGGTGGCTTGCTTGAGGTCGAAGAGCATATACCCGTGCTGAGGGTTGTGGCATCTTTGAAGGCTTCCAACGCAAACGGTGTGCGGCCGGGATACATCTGTCTCGCCAGGTGCAGCAGTTGAGTGGTATCTCTCGGGTTTTTGAAGAACACCAGGTAGTGGGCATTTAAGCTGATATTCCGATGTTCTTTGTTTTTACTGAACAGATTCTGCACAATGTAGATGATGCTGAGCCGTCGATGATGGCTGCCTTTGGTAAAGAGTTGGGTGACCCGTGCATCCGTCTCCGCCATGAGATCATCCAGAACCACCAAGGTGTCGGGTTCCAAATCGGCCAGGTTGGGTAGGCCTTCCACGAACGTGATGTGGGCATTGCTGCATACGCTTCCTGCCATTCTCCGTAACACCACACGACTCGGGCAATGGGTGGAGTGATCATGCTGTCGGCGTGTTGAAGGAGCTTCCTGACGAAGTGCGTTTTGCCGGAGCCTGTCGGTCCTGCGATGACGCAAGTGAAGGGATGCTGCCACCGAGGGTCCATGGTTTGAGGTGTATCCGTTGTCGTGGTAACACGCTCTTGTAAATTTCGTACGAGTGAACTGGAGTGGTGGTGGGTACAACGTCGGTCGTCGTTGTCTGTTCACGTTCAGAGATGGTGCTGGGGGCGGGTACAACGTGGGTGGTCGTCGTCGTTGTCGGTTCACTGTGAGGGATGAAATCCGGTGGGTCTTGAGACGTAGTAGGTGTACTTGGTGTAAGTGTAGAGCTCGACGTGGCTTGTACGCGGGGTGTGGTGGTGGTGGTGGTGACTGGGCTCGATACGACTGGTGCTCTCTGTAGACCCGTTTCGCTGGTGCCTGGTGTTCTCAGTTGGTTAAGTAACGTGCTGACATAGGCTACGTCGTAAAACACACCTCCGTACAACACACTCAGCAGGGTTAGCAATAGCACCCCAAAGACCACTTGCGCTTTGCGCGTTTTGCGAGACGCTGTCTTCAGAGGCAGCTGCTGTTGGTCCATAGCACTGTGGTCGGATGTGGAATGAAGGAGGACGGCAGTGGTGTCTGGTTTTATAGTCGTTTCACCTGGTTGGCCGCGACCCAGGAATTGAAGGAACTGGGCCAGCCTTGCCATTTCACGAAATGAAACAGTTTGCCACGTCGACGTTCCGTTTTCAAAATCTGCTCCACCGTGTAGTAGTCTTGCTGTGTTTTTACAACAGGCTGTAATTCCGTGTCGTAAAACGTCCCCAGCAACGTTTCCCCTTGGAGATCTTCCAGTTCATAGACTCGCCGCTGTCGGGGTAGGCGCCGTTTAATCAGGAAGTGCTCATCGCTCCAGTTGGGCAAGTAACTTTTCTCGAACTTGCCCTTGACTTTACTGATCCGTACAGGGTCCCTGACCTTGTACACCGCCTTCGTCGTTCGCTGCGATGGCCTGGGGTACAAGACACGCCGGACTTGGGCTTCATTGCGTTGGGTGACGGTAATGGGGGCTCTCTCTATACTTCGATGATAGGCTCGATTGTAACCCTTCACCAGTTTCGGGAGAACATCGATGTACCGCCTTGTATTCTTATAGGTGAAATATTTATACATGCGACCTTTGAATGTCCTGTTGAACCTCTCCACCACGGAAGCCTTGGTCTCGTTGTACGTATGGAAGAAAAACACCTTCTGTTTCCTGAGAAAGGCTTGGAACGGTCTGTTGAGGAATTCCGTGCCTTCGTCGGTTTGCAAATACAAAGGTTTGCGCCCGGTCTTGAAGATGTCTTTGAACGCCGCTATGAGATTTGCCCCGTTTTCGTCCGGATGGGTACCACCCATGCATACTTGGATAGGATATCGGTGCACGTCAAGATATACCGATTCTCATCGTTGTGTTTGGCAAAGGCGCTCATATCCACCAAATCCGCTTGCCACTGGGCATCTATTCCTCCCACGATGACCCGGTTCCGTAGAAAATGGCGACGGACAGATCGATGTAAGGTATAGGTGTCTTGTTTTCTTAACCAATCTCGGACTTGGGCACGTTGTATCCTCTGGGGTTTGGCCGCTCGATAGAGAGCCGACAAGGCACTATAGGCCGCCGGACTGTCGGGACTGTAGTATAAGTTATCCAACACCTTCTCCCAGCGCTTCATGGTGACACAATGATGATGGACCCTGGCTCTATCGTTTATTTATAACGGGTGTATCTTGGGCCGGAGTTTCTTTCTGATTTTCTTCGTGGGCTTCCACAGTGGCCATGGTCAATGACCAGTCCAACTCGTTTGATGACCGCTTGATAAGCACTTCATCCACATCTACCACGGCATCTTCCAATGCAGACCATAGATCAGGGTGAAGGGTAAAATGCACTGTACCTCCATCTAGCCGAGCCAATTGAGCAAAGAAAGTGCCGCGTCGGATGTACACATCGTGACACAAGTGGATGAGGTCGCCGTCCAGTTCACCAGACAACACCCGTTTGAATTTGGTCCAGCCCTCCCGGGACAGACGAATGTGAGCCGGGCACGGTTGTGTAGGGTCCGTGTCTCCCACCACTTCCTCCATGATATCGACCTTATCCGCATACACGTGCAGGAAAACCTCGGGGGTCAAGCTGAAATACGCCAGTACTATATGCTCCGTCATGGTCAGTACATGAATGGTACCAGATTTCACTGTCTCCCGTATTTATAGGGAGAACCCCGTGAGATCAAAGGATCAGGTGGTCATGTCATTGGGCTGACTGAGTCTAGCCGGGTAATCAATGGCATCGTCGTCGTCGGGTTCATGTAGTTGTTCATGGGGTTCAGCCATTGGCCCCGCGGCTTCATCACGGATTTTTTCTTCTTCTTCATCGTTCTGGACCGTCATGTGTGTGTGGGTGGCTTCATCAGGTGACACTGTCATTCCAGCCTCTGCGCATTCTATACATATAGTATTTTCTCCATCCGCTTTTTTTCATTAGGTTCATCTAGTGCGTGTTCGATAGCACGAGCCCATGCCAATTGATGGGGTGATCGATCGTCGGGTGTAAATAACTGGTCTACAATAGGCACTATTTTCTCCAAGGCTGACCACAGAGAGGGAGTTAGGAGGAAACTTCGAGCCGGCTCTTGGTAGCGTCCCACCCGTGGGTAGAGCGCAGTACGGTATACATAAATGGCATTGTCCATGTGGATCAGGCGTCCGTCCAATTCACCGCTTAACACTCGTTTAAACTTAGTCCACCCATCACGCTGTAGTGTCACCGTATTCGATAAAGTCTCAGGGGACGCCCTCCAATCCCCGCCACTATCTTCCACCAGGGTCACTTTAGCATCATAAACGTATAATCCCACCTGGTAAGGTGTAAGGGGGAGGATGGCTCGTAGGACGGATGACATGCTTGGTCCAAATGTCGAACGGTGAATGACACACACTCTGGTCTGTCGACGGTGAATGACACACACTCTGTCTGACCCGGGTATTTATAGTGTCAATACCACAGCGCCAGGGTGAATAGGGCACAGACTAGTATGAGGCCAACCAGCCGGTGCTGGTTGCGGCGTGAGCGCTCGTGGTCCACAGCCCGAGCATCAAGGATGGCTGTCATAGTCCAGTAGTGGTGAGTGATGGCACGCCTCTCCATCGAGTGCACTCTGTGGAGGACAGCTTCTGTGAACTCGTTCAGGATCTGGCGTCGTCCCTCGTTGTCGTCGCCATCTGCAAACATGGACCGGACCACTGCTCGGTAACCCGTGAATGAATTCACCACGGTGGCATACTGTAAAATGCGAGTCGCATGGGGCTGGGTCTCCGCCATGGCTCTGTAGAAATGAAGGTGTGGGATCCAGAGGGACATGTTTTATAGACCAGATGTAGCTCTACGGGTATAGTCCGTGATACGTACTATTCTGATGGGTTAGTCCAAAAAAAGGGAGCACAACAACAACACAGATTACAGATCAATCCTTTTATTATGCGTGAACAACATAGAAATGCATGTACTGACCTGTCTGTGGGAGGTTTCCCACAATGGCGTTCACCTTCGCGTCTTTTCGTGTACGTCCGTGTCTTTTCGTTAAAGTCCGTGTATCTTCGGTAAAGTCCGTAGGCATTGGGCAAGGAAGCTTTTTCCCGAGACCGAATCACCGCCAGACATGACTGCATCACCGCGGATGAATACATTCTTGCACTCACTCACACCACAGGTCGAGTGAGGTATCAAAGTGAAGCTTAGGTGAAGGAGCATCTAATGGACTGGGTGTGGGGTTGACATATCGATAAAAAATGGATATGACCTTGAACTGATCACGTGACCTCCCGGTGATGACAAATACCCAGAACCAAGTGAGTACATGCATCCCATAGTCCCAGGTCACACCCGATTCACGCAGACCGGAAGTGACGTCATACACCTGCACACAACCGTGATGGAAAAAACCCAGAACCAAGTCAGTACATGCATTCCATACAGGCAGAATGCAGGCAGGCAAGCAAGGCAGGGATGCAGGCAGGCAGGCAGGCAGGGAGACAGGTCAGGTCAGGTAAGTCAGATTGAATACACCCCTTTCCCTAAAAATGGACTCCTTTTATACGTTTTTCTATCCCCCTCCCACCATGCACTGAGACACAAAAACTGGCCGCCATTTTGAACCCACCATGCACTGAAAAAATCGCCATCTTGAATACGACCACCCCCACCCTACAAAAACTAGCCGCCATCTTGAAACCGACCACCCCTAACCTAGAAAAACTAACCGCCATCTTGAATCAACACCAATGAACCCTAACAAGCCGCCATCTTGAAACCGACCACCCCTAACCTAGAAAAACTAGCCGCCATCTTGAATAATCAACACCAATGAACCTTCACCTCATTTGCATATTCTACTCGGGAAAACCCATCACACACACAAACAAGCCGCCATCTTGAATACGACCACCCCTAACCTAGAAAAACAAGCCGCCATCTTGAACATATGCAAATGAAGAGGGGGGAAAAACCCATCACACACACAAACAAGCCGCCATCTTGAATACGACCACCCCTAACATACAAAAACTAGCCGCCATCTTGAAACCGACCACCCCTAACCTAGAAAAACTAACCGCCATCTTGAATCAACACCAATGAACCAGGGGGAAAAACCCATCACACACACAAACAAGCCGCCATCTTGAATACGACCACCCCTAACATACAAAAACTAGCCGCCATCTTGAAACCGACCACCCCTAACCTAGAAAAAACAAGCCGCCATCTTGAAAATATGCAAATGAGGACGAGCGAAACAAGTGCAATTGACCTTGACCTACAAAAAAAAACAGGCCGCCATCTTGAATCCGACCACCCCTAACCTAGAAAAAACAGGCCGCCATCTTGAAAATAGGCAAATGAGGCGCGAAACAAGTGCAAGTGACCTTGACCTACAAAAACAGACCGCCATCTTGAATCCGACCACCCCTAACCTAGAAAAAACAGGCCGCCATCTTGAAAATATGCAAATGAAGGGGCAAACAAGTCCAAACAAGTTTTCTTGACCTACAAAAAAAACAGGCCGCCATCTTGAATCCGACCACCCCTAACCTAGAAAAAACAGGCCGCCATCTTGAAAATAGGCAAATGAGGCGCGAAACAAGTGCAAGTGTACTTGACCTACAAAAACAGGCCGCCATCTTGAATCCGACCACCCCTAACCTAGAAAAAACAAGCCGCCATCTTGAAAATATGCAAATGAAGGGTCAAACAAGTGCAATCGGCCGCCATCTTGAAACCGACCACCCCTAACCTAGAAAAAACAAGCCGCCATCTTGAATAGTCCCAATGCACCCAATGACCTCATTAACATAAAACTTTCCCGCCAAAACTCACGCATGCGCACACACATAGCCACACCCACATCTCAAAATACGCGCTTCTGATTGGCTGTCGCTGTGACGTCACAGAGGTCATATGCAAATTTTTGAGGTCAATTGGCCCTTCTGTGCGTGCTCCCTACTACTACCAACTAACAAGTTGAAATGTAAACGAGTATCTACTTGTATAGAACACGATTGCACGAAATTGACTATCCGTCTGCTCGGTGTCCAGGTTCTGATCATTCAGAGCATTGGTCAGCATTGAAATTACTTTCATTTTGTTCCTCACCAGCTGGTGATAAGTACATATAGGTCACTTCGGTTTACAGTAACTTGATAATAGATGCCTGGAATAAGTGTCTATCCAGTCAAATGAAACAAGCCAATGACCTAGTCATACATGTATACTACATACCCCTGGTACAGAGGGACTGGTGGAGGGGATGGGGGTGGAAGTCCCCATGTTACATTCTCTGAATACAATTTCTGTAAGAATTGAAGCCTAACAGGTTGAATTTCTTGCTAATATGCAATAAGTATGCCTTAATTATTTTTTGACTGCATTTATCAAGTACACTGGATAAAGTTTTTGATAGCCAGAGATTTATGACATCCTCTCAAGAAAAGGGGCCCTCGGTGGCCGAGTGATCTAAGGCGCTTCGCTGGTGACCGCTAGCCTCACACCGCTGAACCGGCACGGGTTCGAGCCCAGCTGGTCCATGCGTGAAAGTTTGTCAGTTACTTGCCGAAGGGCAGTGGTTCTCTCCGGGTACTCCGGCTTCCTCCACCAACCAAACTGACCGTCACCATATGAGTGAAACAAGCTTGAATGTGACATTAAGCCAAATTCCCTCCCTCCCTCTCAAGAAAATTCTCCAAGGCAACCCCAGAATGGTATCCATATAGTATTCATGCTCTAAAACAGGAAAACTCTGTGAAAATGACATCTGAACATATAAAAGAATGCCAGAAAATATTAACTTCAGTAGAATAAACCTGTTAGTAGTAGACAAAAGCTAAATTGAGTATCCTTTCACCCGGATGTAGAGGTCATTTGGGGAGGATTTGAGGAGGAGAGGTCAAGTGCACTATAGTTCCGGCAGAATGACCAAAAAGCTACCTCCAACACAGGAGAGTTCCAATTGTTGCAGGGAATGTATTCCTCCGCGGTGATGCGGTCCTGGCGGTAATGCGGTCGCGGGAAAAAGCTTCCGCGGAGAAAAAGTAGTCCCTAGATAAAATGGTCCGATGGGGTCGAGTGAGGTATCAAAATGAAGCATTCGTGAAGGGGCATCTGATGGGCTGGGTGTGGGGTTGAAATATCGGCATTCTGCGCATGCGCGGTGGCCGAAGGGTATGAAAATAGACGTTTTGGAGCTAGGGGAGTCCTTAATGGTCCAATGGGGTCGAGTGAGGTATCAAAGTGAAGCCTAAATGAAGGGGCATCCAGTCATGGGTGGGTGCATGTAAAATTTTTCCTGAAAAAAACAAAAACGGAACACGGACTTTATCGAAAAATCCGGGAAAATGCCAATATGGGGTATGGGGGGTATATAGGTCGCCGGGCTTAACGGGGCTTGCCTATCAATAGAGTTATCTCCCCCTAGTTCCAGGGTGGGTGTATGTAAAATTTTTCCTGAAAAAATACGGAACACGGACTTTATCCTAAATTACGGGGAAATGCCTATATGGAGTATGGGGGGGTATAGGACCATCCTGGGAAACCTACTTCTCGACATTTGCGGTAGGGTTGTTTGGATTTGTTTTCTTAGTCTCGTCATTTAGAACATGATAGAAAGTGTCCCGGAGCGAAACGGTGAAATTTTTGAAAAAGTACCATACAGACCCATATAGTCCCATACTGGGGGTATAGGACCAATGTTTGTCCCCCTGGGAAACCTACTTCTATACATTTGCGTAGGGTTGTTTGGATTTATTTTCTTAGTCTCGTCATTTAGAACATGATAGGAAGTGTCCCGGTACGAATCGGTGAAATTTTTGAAAAATGTCACCGACACCCATATAGACCCATATAGTCCCATACTGGGGGTATAGGACCAATGTTTGTCCCCCTGGGAAACCTACTTTTATACATTTGCGGTATGGTTGTTTGGATTTGTTTTTCACGTCTCGTCATTTAGAACATGATAGGAAGTGTTCTGGAGCGAAACGGTGAAATTTTTGAAAAAAGTCACCGCAGCCTGGGTAGGCCCATAGGCCTATACTGCATGGCTATGGGTGTATAGGTCCATACGGGGTGGACGTTTTGGAGTCTAGGTGGGCCACTAATGGGCCGATGGGGTCGAGTGAGGTCTTATTTTGAAGCTCTCATGCAGGAGCACTTGACTACACTAATGGTTCGTACGTTGTCAATAGTGTGTCGTAGTATAGAAAGCAGGCATTTTTGGGGGTGTGTGTGGGTGTGTTTGGGTTAGAGATGGGCTATTCACGGTTCGAATGGGTCGTGTGAGGTATCCATGTGAAGCCTATGTAATGGAGCATCTGATGGGGTGAGTGCGGGGTTGAAATAGGGTCACTGCGCATGCGCAGTGGACAAAGGGGTATGGACATAGACGTGTTGGGGTCTAGGTGGGCTCCTCATGGGCCGCTGGGATCGAGTGAGGTATCCATGTGAAGCCTAGGTGAGGGGGCTAGACTAGGGTGTCGTTTCCATTCTGCTGCGCAGGTCACGTGGGTTGTGACGTCACTTCCGGTTTGGGTGAATGGGGCGTGACCTTGGGACATGTCTAGACTTGTCTGTGTCTCTCCGTGTCATGTACTGGGGGTTTTTCCCCACAATGGCGTTCACGTCGTTTGGTGGGTCTGCGCAAGTGTGTGTGACGTCACTACCGGTTTTTCAGAATGCTCAAACACTATCTCCAACTTTGCCGGCCCCGGCCCCGCCCCGCCCCGGCCCGGCCCGGCCCGGCCGCAGCGCGCGCGCGCGGGTTCTCCGGAAGTGCGCGTCATCACCGGCAGTGCGCGGAAGCATGTCGGATCAAAAGGTCAAAGAAAAGGGGATTGTAAATTAACCTGGGAAGGATGGGCAGTTCCATTTGCACCAATCAGCGATTTAAAAATACATAGAACTTATAGTAATAAACTTAATCTATACGTGTTGGACGAGTCTTCACTCACCGTCTTCCTTTACACGCACCTCAATGAAATGCCCGCTCCAAACCTAGACCAAAACACGTACTTGGTCTGTGGGCTGATTTCATTGGCTCTCTATTTTACTATAGTGCGCTTGCATTCTAACATTGATGGGTTACATTTTGGCCCCATCCTACACCACTGATTTCAGTTTGACTGAATCTCCAGGGCATTTATGCATTATGAATAAAACACACAAGACAGGGTTTTTTGGTGAGATCTCATTTTTTTATTCAGTGAACAACAACAACGTGAGAACAACCACGTGAAAACTGAAGCCCAGAACAAGGGGCTTGTACATTGAAAGACTGAAGCCCAGAACAGGGGCTTGTACATTGAAGCCCAGAACAGGGGGCTTGTAAACTTAAGCCCAGAACAGCGGGCGTGTGTACATTGAAAGAACTTAAGCCCAGAACGGGGCTTGTACATTGAAATGATGGGCGGCCCAGTCATATACGAGTACATCGCGGTCCTCGGCCTTGGGGTACTCGTCAAACATCTGTACGATGGTAGATAAGGGTCTTCCCCGGCATCGATGGTACAGGTAAAACAAGCAATATTGTCCGCACACGCTACTGGTCAGGCTTTGCAACGTTTGACTGTTCCAACACCACGTCTCTGTGCCTTGATCCATGAAGTCTGTTAAATCGGGATGGAGGGGTGGCAGGCCGTACGGGTCAAAGTATTCGCCCTGCTGTTCTGTCAAGTACACGCCTACCCAATGTTCACCGGGCCGATCCATCGGGTCCATGTTGAGAACGTAAGCAGCAGGATACATACGGTCTAATGGGAACACATCTCGGGCGAACACCCCTTCAAAGACCATACGTGTCCCTGGGTCATTCTCCAGCACGGTGGTTATCTGGTCTGTATCCATGTTAGGTGGAGAAGTCACACAGGACGTTGCGCGCCTTGTCCACTTGAATGATGTTGTCAAACTCAGCGTAGCAGATCACATTGACGGTGCTCCGGAGGGCCCGTAGAAAGTGGATTTCCAACCGTAAATTGCCTTGCTTGGCGAGGGCCAGCTGATGGTCGTTCTCTAAGGTAGGGGTCAAATCGAAACAGAACAACGTGTATCCGTTCCCGTAGTCCTCCCGACTGATGAAATTCCCTTCGTCCTGGTTGATTTGACCGGTGGCTGTAAACAGGCTCTGATAGGCTCGAATGAAATTCGCGCGCCCAAAGTTCGGTGTTAAGGCCGTGGCTGGCACCTGTTGTCCATCCACATGCAGGGCCACAAAATTAATGCCGAAATGTTTAAAGTCAAACGGATTCTCTGGGTAGGCTCCACTGAAACTGGTATTTTCCACACAGGCCAGGATCAATCGCTTGGGTAGTTCCCCCAGGAACAGGTTTTCTTTGTTGGCGCTCATATTTCCAGCAGACACAGAGAACACTTTGGTTTGTACACGTCGGATAGGGTACTGGGCTGGTTTTGTTTCCAAGGCTTTCATGTGTCCCAATTGAACGGCTGGATTCGGTTTCACTTTTCGGACATACAGGACTGCGTCTTCGATGACAATCTTATAGTCAGCTGCATGCGCCTCTACGTTAGTGGCCATCAAGGCGAAGGTCGGAGGCGCCCGTATCAGTCGGATTTTGATGGGGATCTTGTTCAAGAGGTATCGGTCTTGCATGAACATGTCTGCGTGCAGTCGACCCATCATATCCACCGATACGCCGTTCGCGGTCAAAGCCTTCCGTTTGCTATATCCCGTATTGTCGTTCTCTGCACCCATGTGCTCGGCTTTGTCCTGGTAGAATAAAGCGGCTGTCAGTTGAGATTTTTTAGCCTCTCGTCCATGCGACAACAGCGTCTCGATGTAGGCTCGATAGGGGTACGTGTTGGTCGAGTCACTGATGAGTTTGTCGCTGAGAAATATATCCACCTGTTGAAACATCGAGTGCAGCCAGAGATTCGTCGGGCCCACCGTTGCTTGGTCGGCGATTCTGGTGCCATCTCCATTGACGATCTTGGCTTTCACATACAAGTATGTATGGGCTAAATCCACATAGGCCGTATCCGCATTACTGATGGTGAACTCGATGGGCCTTGTTGCGTTGATGCTGGACAGCGGGAGATGCTCCACCCATAATCCTTGTTCGGCACTGGTCTGTGTGGGCGGGACGGTCCACAAATCAAATTCACTGTTGGTGGAGGGCAGGACTCGGCGTGGATCAAGGACATGTTTAAGAAAAGATATCCCGGGTCTTCGATGTGCGTCGTCGCTGGGTCGGTCGTCGACTGGTGCGTGGTCTCGGTGGGGCAGGTCTTTTATTCCCTACGGTGCGTTGTGCTTTGGCCACTCCCGCTTCTTTGGCCCGCCGTTTCAAGGCTTCTTTGGGTGCCGTACCCCCCAAGACATCACCGGCCACTTGCAGTCCACTGCGTACCGCTTGTTTGCCGATTGCTTTCACCCCACGCGTCACCAAGGGCAGGAACGTTTTGACGATGCTCCCGAGTATGTTCCCCAGTCCATGTCCACGTTGCATGCGTGCACCACTAAAAACCGGAAAGCCACCCCCGGCCTGTTGGGCATAATAGTCCATATAGCTGCGTGCATCGCACTCGTAAGGCACCTTCATTATGCAAAGTGGGGAGCACGTGCTTGTCGAAAATGAAGTGTCACCACCACTTTCCCGCGTTCGAATGCCACCGGTCGTCCCGTGTCATCTCTTATATCCACCGTGATCGTGTTGATGTGGGTTTGTCGTACAGGCAGGTAGAGCATGTGGGTGAAACTGTGGGTGACTTGATCTCCATACAACTTTTTAATGGGCACCACCCGTAACAGAGGTGTGTTGATATCGCCCACGATGTGGTTGTCCACCACGTCCGAGTAGACGTAGAGTCCGTACATACCCGACTTCATATCCATCGGGATCTCGCCTTGGTGGGCGGTGGGACCAGCGAACGTGCGTAGATCGAAACCCAGCATTTGCTGTAGGATAGGACTCAGTACGACACTCGCGTTGGCGGTGACGATAAGCTCTGCCTTGTCGTTGTGTGCGTTGTAATCGAAGTTCACGTGATTCTTGAAGGGATAGGCTTTGATGGGTTTTGAAGTATTCGTGACCTCCCGTAGAGCCTTATAATGCAACAGTCTTGACAGCCCACCCATGAACTCCTTGGGAATATCGTATTGGCCTTCGGGGAGGGTGAGTCGGGTGTCTTTTCCTTCGTAGGTCACCTCGTACCACACTTCATTGGCTCGCACGTTGTAGCACGAGTAAGGGTACTGAATATCCACCAGCCCACATTCCCACCGGCCAGGTAAATGCAACGGTTGCGGTAATTGAGTCACATACTTGGCCACGGTGTTGTCAGGAAACACATCCAGCGAACTGTTACTGGGTAGGGTGAGGTAAAACATGGCGACTGAGCTGTCCTGTTGCTGCTGTTGGTTTAATAGGTGTTCCAGACCTTGGGCGGTTGTGTCCGGCGTCGTATTCGTCGCGTTGACTTGCTACGTGTCACGGCTCTGGAGATGTGGGGTGTCCTGATCGAGGGTGGTTTTTTAAAGGTTTGAAAAGAAGGTGCCCGTTGTGGTGGTGGAGTTTTGGGGGGTGACTGCGGTTCCCATTCGGATTCCCAAGGTTGTGGAATCTGTCGTGGTGCACGACTCGGCGATTGCTGGGTTCGCTGCATAAAGGCCCAGCGGTGTGGGTTCCCCACCAATTCCTGTGGTACATGCATGTCTTTCAAGCCTTGAGCAAAGACCTCCCATCCTCGAGGATCCGTGTGCGATCTGCGTTTACGCATCAGCTCATTCACTAAATCCGTCATGTGGGTCCCGGGAACCACCTGATTCTGTACCAGGAGTTCGGCTTTATCATTCCAAGTCATGTTAGGATTCTGTTTCATCCGTTGTAATACCAGGCCAGCTTGTTTCTTGAACGATGCAGTTACACTCTTCAGCACTTCGTCTTCCACCCACTGTGGGGCTGTGGGGGCTACCCCTGGTAATGGCGGCTGTTGGAGCGGTGCTGAGGTCGGCGGTGTGTCACGTGGTGGTGGTGGTGGTGGTGGTGGTGGTGGGGTAGAGAAGGTTTTGTATTGGTCCATGAACGTCATGTACCGTTGAAGCGTCTCATTGTACCGTTGTACTTTCTCACTGTCGCTTAACCCGGTCTTCGTAAGATCTGTTGCATCTCTTCATCGAGGGTGTTTATGGTCTTCACCGTAGGTGGGACAGGGTAGGGCGATTGGAGGTTTTGAAGGAACCGTGGTTCGACGAGGACCATTTTTTTCGTGTGGTTCATTGTCGGCCGAAGAGTCCACCCAATACTGGACCCAACATGGAAGCGGCCAACGGTGCTAAGATGGCCCCGAGAAAGCCGCCTTTCTGTAACACCCTTTTCTTTTGTGTTTGAGGGACCCGCTTCTGGACTAAGGTTCGGAGACCTGTCTTATGCTTGGCCAACTTGGTCTTCTGAGCCGGAGTCAGTGGTACGTTGCCTTTAACAGGTTGTACCCGATCTCGCACAGACAGCGTACAAGGTCAGGGTCCGCACCGCGTACAATGGTTCGGACCAACTCGGGTGGGGCCGTCTTCAATACACGGAGCGTCGGGGCGTGCTTCCGTACTCGCGCAGACATCATGTACAACTAATGCCAGAACCCACAACTCTGCCCTTTTTATCTACCTCAGAGACAAAGTCAACCCTGCTGTGGTATTCATTCTTTTTATTATCTCCATCATCAAACACACACACTCCAGCTGGGGGAGCCACTGTGGGTGTGTTTACATTATTTTTGCAAGTACACGTGGTGGGTCTCTCCGGGAAAGATGCCGGTCCGTAGTCGAAGGTGGTCGGGGCTGGCTTGCTTGAGGTCGAAGAGCATATACCCGTGCTGAGGGGTTGTGGCATCTTTAAAGGCTTCCAACGCAAACGGTGTGCGGCCGGGATATATCTGTCTCGCCAGGTGCAGCAGTTGAGTGGTATCTCTCGGGTTTTTGAAGACCACTAGGTAGTGGGCATTTAAGCTGATGTTCCGATGTTCTTTGTTTTGACTGAACAGATTCTGCACAATGTAGATGATGCTGAGCCGTCGATGGTGGCTGCCTTTGGTAAAGAGTTGGGTGACCCGCGCATCCGTCTCCGCCATGAGATCATCCAGAACCACCAAGGTGTCGGATTCCAAATCGGCCAGGTTGGGTAGACCGTCCACGAACGTGATGTGGGGCATTGCTGCATACGCTGCCTGCCATTCTCCGTAACACCACACGATTCGGGCAATGGGTGGGGTGATCATGCTGTCGGCGTGTTGAAGGAGCTTCCGGACGAAGTGCGTTTTGGCGGAGCCCGTCGGTCCTGCGATGAGACACGTGAAGGGATGCTGCCACCGAGGGTCCATGGTTCGAGGTGTATCCGCTGTCGTGGTAACCCGCTCTTGTAAATTTCGTACGAGTGAACTGGAGTGGTGGGTACAACGTCGGTCGTCGTTGTCTGTTCACTGCGAGTGATGATGGTGGTGGTGGGTACAACGTCGGTCGTCGTTGACTGTTCACTGTGAGGGATGAAATCCGGTGGGTTTTCAGACGTAGTGGGTGTACTTGGTGTAGATGTTGAGCTTGGTGTGGAGCTCGACGTGGCTTGTACACGGGGTGTGGTGGTGACTGGGCTCGATACGGGATTGATTGGTGCTCTCTGTAGACTGGTTTCACTGATGGCTGGTGTTCTCAATTGGTTAAGTAGCGTGCTGACATAGGCTACGTCGTAAAACACACCTCCGTACAACACACTCAGCAGGGTTAGCACTATCACCACAAAGCCCACTTGCGCTTTGCGCGTTTTGGGAGACGCTGTGTTCAGAGGCAGCTGCTACTTGTCCATAGCACCGTGGTCGAACGTGGAATGAAGGATGACGGTAGTGGTGTCTGGCTTTATAGTCGTTTCACCTGGTTGGCAGCGACCCAGGAATTGAAGGAACTGGGCCAGCCTTGCCATTTGACGAAATGAAACAGTTTGCCACGTCGACGTTCCGTTTTCAAAATCTGCTCCACCGTGTAGTAGTCTTGCTGTGTTTTTACGACAGGCTGTAATTCCATCTCGTAAAACGTCCCTAGCAACGGTTCCCCTTGAAGATCTTCCAGTTCATAGACTCGCTGCTGTTGGGCTAGGCGCCGTTTAATCAGGAAGTGCTCATCGCTCCAGTTGGGCAAGTAACTTTTCTCAAATTGACCTTTGACTTTACTGATCCGTACAGGGTCCCCGACCTTGTACACCGCCTTCGGCGTTCGCTGCGATGGCCTGGGGTACAAGACACGCCGGACTTGGGCTTCATTGCGTTGGGTCACGGTAATGGGGGCTCTCTCTATACTCCGATGATAGGCTCGATTGTAACCACTCACAAGTTTCGGGAGAACATCGATGTACCGCCTTGTATTCTTATAGGTGAAATATTTATACATGCGGCCTTTGAATGTCCTGTTGAACCTTTCCACCACGGAAGCCTTGGTCTCGTTGTACGTATGGAAGAAAAACACCTTCTGGGCTTTCAGAAACTGTTGGAGCGGTCTGTTGAGGAATTCCGTGCCTTCGTCGGTTTGCAAATACAAAGGTTTGCGCCCGGTCTTGAAGATATCTTTGAACGCCGCTATGAGATTCGGCCCCGTTTTCGTCCGGATGGGTACCACCCACGCATACTTGGATAGGATATCGATGCACGTCAAGATATACCGATTCCCATCGTTGTGTTTGGCAAAGGCGCTCATATCGACCAAATCCGCTTGCCACTGGGCATCTATTCCTCCCACGATGACCCGGTTCCGTAGAAAATGGCGACGGACAGATCGATGTAAGGTATAGGTGTCTTGTTTTCTTAACCAATCTCGGACTTGGGCACGTTGTATCCCCTGGGCTTTGGCCGCTCGATAGAGAGCCGACAATGCACTATAGGCCGCCGGACTGTCGGGACTGTAGTATAAGTTATCCAACACCTTCTCCCAGCGCTTCATGGTGACACAATGATGATGCACCCTGGCTCTATCGTTTATTTATAACGGGTATATCTTGGGCCGGAGTTTCTTTCTGATTTTCTTCGTGGGCTTCCACAGTGTCCATGGTAAATGACCAGTCCAACTCGTCTGATGACCGCTTGATAAGCACTTGATCCACATCTACCACGGCATCTTCCAATGCAGACCATAGATCAGGGTGAAGGGTAAAATGCACTGTACCCCCATCTAGCCGAGCCAATTGAGCAAAGAAAGGGCCGCGTCGGATGTACACATCGTGACACAAGTGGATGAGGTCGCCGTCCAGTTCACCAGACAACACCCGTTTGAATTTGGTCCAGCCCTCCCGGGACAGACGAATGTGAGCCGGGCACGGTTGTGTAGGGTCCGCATCACAGATGTCTCCCACCTCCTCCATGATATCGACCTTATCCGCATACACGTGCAGGAAAACCTCGGGGGTCAAGCTGAGATACGCCAGTATTATATGCTCCGTCATGGTCAGTACGTGAATGGTACTAGATTTGACTGTCTCTCGTATTTATAGGGAGAACCCCGTGAGATCAAAGGATCAGGTGGTCATGTCACTGGGCTGACTGAGTCTAGCCGGGTAATCAATGGCATCGTCGTCGGGTTCATGGCTAGACAGTTGTTCATTGGGTTCTGCCGCTGCTTCTCTCAGGGCACGAGCCCACTCCAACTCATCTGATGACCGCTCGTCCGGTGTAAACAGCTGGTCCACGATAGGCACCACTTTCTCGAAGGCTGTCCACAGATCGGGGTCTAGGGTGAAGCCTCGCGTAGGGTCTTGGTAACGGCCCAGGCGTGGAAAGAAGGGTCCACGGTATATGTAGATGGCATTGTCTATGTGGATGAGGTGTCCGTCGAGTTCACCGCTCAACACCCGTTTAAATTTGGTCCAGCCGTCACGGTGTAGCGTAACCGTATTTGATACGGTCTCAGTGGGCGACCAGCAAACATCTCCACGGTCTTCCACGAGGGTGACTTTATCTTCATAGACGTGTAACCCCACCCGGGGTGTAAGGGGAAGGATGGCTCGTAGGACGGGTGACATGCTTGATCCAATGACGATCGTTGAATGACACACACTCTGTCTGACCCTCGTATTTATAGTCAGGTGCCACTGTCAATGCCACAGCGCCAGGGTCAATAGGGCACGGACTATTGTGAGGCCAACCAGCCGTCGCTGGTACCGGCGTGAGCGCTGGTGGTCCATAGCCCGAGCATCAAGGATGGCTGTCATAGTCCAGTAGTGGTGAGTGATGGCACACCTCTCCATCGAGTGCACTCTGTCGAGGACCGCTTCTGTGAACTCGTTCAGGATCTGGTGTCGCCCCTCGTTGTCATCGCCATCTGCAAACATGGACCGGACCACTGCTCGGTAACTCGTGAGTGAATTCACCACGGTGGCATGCTGTAAAATGCGAGTCGCATAGGGCTGGATCTCCGCCATGGCTCTGCAACCGTAGAAATGAAGGTGTGTGATCCAGAGAGACGTGTTTTATAGACCAGGTCACACATGCGCGCCTAGATGTAGCTCTACGGGTGTAGTCCGTGATACGTACTATTTTGATGGGTTAGTCCAAAAAAGAGAGCAACAACAACACAGATTACAGGTCAATCCTTTTATTATGCGTGAATAACCTGTGAACATCATAGGAATGCATGTAATAACCTGTCTGTGGGGTTTTTCCACAATGGCGTTCACCTTCGTGTCTTTTCGGTAAAGTCCGTGTCTTTTCGGTAAAGTCCGTGTCTTTTCGGATCGGTGACGTCCGTGTCTATCATCCGGGCACTTCGCGTCTGCGCCTGCATTGGGGTATGTATGAGGGTCTTCATGCGCGCGCGCGCGCAATGCGGCTCAGTCGTACACCAGTACACCAGTCTTGATCCTCGACTTGGGGTAGAGTGTGCTAAAAATAGATTACCATCTAGCGTGCTATAAAAGGGAAGCGGCCTTGCCGTTTCATCAGACACTCTGTCAACCACCAAGATGTTCACTTGCACAACTTGCCAGAAGCAGTTTACTCGTCTAGATAATTTTCGACGCCACGAGGCCTCCACCCACAACGATGCACGGTATACTTGTATAACTTGCGCAGGGTCATTTAATGGGGAGGATCAGTTACTGCGCCACGAACGTTCAATTCGTGGGCCACCCAAGCGTCCATGCGAGGATTGTGGTCAACTCTTCAAACGACGCAGTCAGTTGCTGCGACACCAACGTTTGATTCATGCCCCGGTACCATGGCATGAGCGACAACTTCCTACTGAAGAGCAGCCGCGGAAGGTCAGACCCAGTGAAGATAAGCCCGGGGAGACGAACGCCACTGGTGATGCGATGAAGGAGAGCCCGCCTATACCCACAGTTCAGAAGAGCCTGGATATCCAGCCGGACCCCAGCGTTACGGTTTCGAGTCATACGCCTGACAACATCGAACATTTTCTGGGCGATTCCACCAAGATGTTCACTTGCACAACTTGCCAGAAGCAGTTTACTCGTCTAGATAATTTACGACGCCACGAGGCCTCCACCCACAACGATGCACGGTATACTTGTATAACCTGCGCGGGGTCATTTAATCGGGAGGATCAGTTACTGCGCCAGGAACGTTCAATTCATGGGCCACCCAAGCGTCCATGCGAGGATTGTGGTCAACTCTTCAAACGACGCAGTCAGTTGCTGCGACACCAACGGTTGATTCATGCCCCGGTACCATGGCATGAGCGACAACTTCCTACTGAAGAGGAGACGCGGAAGGTCAGACCCAGTGAAGATAAGCCCGGGGAGACGAACGCCACTGGTGATGCGATGAAGGAGAGCCCGCCCATACCCACAGTTCAGAAGAGCCTGGATATCCAGCCGGACCCCAGCGTTACGGTTTCGAGTCATACGCCTGACAACATCGAACATTTTCTGAGCGATCTCTTACAGGACAACCATCCAGTGAGTGACATCGATCAGCGCCATTGGTCCATGACACGGCACTGTTTCCACCCTCATGGCCCTATTCAAGATATTTACAATTTTCCACTGACCAACCGCATCCGTCTACGCAGCTATGTGGAAGCCATCTTCAAAGATCAAACTACGGCCTTCAAATTGAATGTCGCTTTCGGGTACATCTTACGTCACAAAAAGACGGGCCAGTTACGGTATTATTATCCCGGCAATAATATCTATGTGTCTGACCAGCCGTTCACCATTATTAACCGGAGGTCACTAGAGACGATGCTGGAGATACTGGACACCGTGGATGCCTTGAGATGGGCACATCGTCAACGCCCCAACATACAATGGGTGGTAGAGAGGGTAACCAATGTCACGTTTTTCCTTACCAAGCTGACCGACCACCGCCATCGGTTGAATGCGTCACCCGCGCACTGATGAATACCATAACATGCCGCACATACTCTCTATGTCTACATGCTGATCGTTGACTTGAGCTCAGTAAACACTTGTACCTAATGTGACGGTGCGTTAAATAATAAAACATGGTGTTTGATATTTCAATTTGTTTTGCTGTGAACATACTAAACATACCCAGGGCGGCTCCCCCAGCCTGGGTATGATGTAACATTGGGGATAATAAACTATATAAACATTGCTGAACTTGTTGTTATTCACGACAACCGCTATCCGATTGTATAATACAGAATAAATAACGTATACGACTCCATCGGACCCATAGTGACCCCTGTCGGCGCCAAAATGTCTATTTTCATACCCTTGGGCCACCGCGCATGCGCAGAATGCCGATATTGCAACCCCGCACCCAGCCCATCAGATGCCCCTTCACGAATGCTTCACTTTGATACCTCACTCGACCCCATTGGACCATTAGGGACTCCCCGGTAAAAATGACGTCACTTCCGGTTGGGGTGAATGGGGCGTGACCTTTGGACATGTCCAGACTTGTTTGTCTGGGGTTTTTCCGTGCCGCCATTTTGTTTCAAAATGTGGGGTGCAAAATGGCGGCATGATCCGCCATTTTGTAAAAATGACGTCACTTCCGGTTGGGGTGAATGGGTCGTGACCTTTGGACATGTCCAGACTTGTTTGTCTGGGGGGTTTTCCGTGCCGCCATTTTGTATCAAAATGTGGGATGCAAAATGGCGGCATGATCCGCCATTTTGTATCAAAATGTGGGATGCAAAATGGCGGCATGATCCGCCATTTTGTATCAAAATGTGGGATGCAAAATGGCGGCATGATCCGCCATTTTGTATCAAAATGTGGGATGCAAAATGGCGGCTTGAGAAAAACGAATAAAAGAAAAACGTCTATTTTCATACCCTTGGGCCACCGCGCATGCGCAGAATGCCGATATTGCAACCCCACACCCAGGCCATCAGATGCCCCCTCACGAATGCTTCACTTTGATACCTCACTCGACCCCATTGGACCATTAGGGACTCCCCTAGCTCCAAAACGGCTATTTCCATACCCTTGGGCCACCGCGCATGCGCAGAATGCCGATATTGCAACCCCACACCCAGCCCATCAGATGCCCCTTCACGAATGCTTCACTTTGATACCTCACTCGACCCCTTTGGACCATTAGGGACTCCCCTAGCTCCAAAACGGCTATTTTCATACCCTTGGGCCACCGCGCATGCGCAGAATGCCGATATTGCAACCCCACACCCAGCCCATCAGATGCCCCTTCACGAATGCTTCACTTTGATACCTCACTCGACCCCATCGGACCATTTTATCTAGGGACTACTTTTTCTCCGCGGAAGCTTTTTTCCGCGACCGCATCACCGCCAGGACCGCATCACCGCAGAGGAATACATTCCCTGCAACAATTGGAACTCTCCTGTGTTGGAGGTAGCTTTTTGGTCATTCTGCCGGAACTATAGTACACTTGACCTCTCCTCCTCAAATCCTCCCCAAATGACCTCTACATCCGGGTGAAATATGCGCCGATCGGGGTTTACACTACTACTTTGGCGGCTTTCGTGAAATCTCTTAAAATTCGGACGAAAGCCGAGCATATGTTGAGAAAAAGCTGATGGACAATCCGTTCTGAAGTCCTGGAAACGACATGAAAGCCACGCCATGATGAAACTCAGTCAGACGAACCATAGAGATGATAATCAATAGTTTACTTTAGCTTGGATTATTCAATTACGGATTCCATCGCAGATCATCGTATATCTAACATACAAACTTTGAGGCCAGACAATGTATTCGAACCAGATATACGATCACAACCAATAGGCTACAACTTGAGCGGACTGTCCCCAATCTTTAGGCCTTCTATCGATGTGCGCAACCTGAGGGACAGTTCAGTCCTCGACCAGATCTGAGGTAACCTCGATTTAGAAAATTTCTGCTCCGGAGGGGTTTCACTAATCCTAATATGAAAATAGAAGAATACCACACTAGGTGACATACATATTATTCAAAAGGTCGTGTAAATACATTCATCATGAAATTGTAGAGCCGAGTTTCATTGGTTATTGTCATATTGGGAACTGCAATGTAGCAAAATACGGGTAATGTCTCTGATATGATCATTCAGAGAAACATAGATAACAGTTTTATGATAATGTAGGTATGTAGTAGATAAACGTTACATTTTAGATGTCTAGCTCCAGTCTTCTCAAGCTAATGGCAATGTTGGCAGAATCCTAAGGTAAAAAAAAAAACATCTAAACCAGCCAGTGTTTGATGGAATCCGTAATTGAATAATCCAATGACGGAAATGTTTTGTCGAGGGATGGAATCCGTAATTGAATAATCCAATGACGGAAATGTTTTGTAAACAAAGTTTAATTATTGCACATTTTCTAAGACACTCAGAAAAATTATAATTTGTTCTTACGTCGGTAATAGCCGGCGTAACTGAAAAGATGAAGGTATCCTTTCCAGACATGCCAGAAAATCAACGGTCGGTCCATCTCGTCTGTTGTGGGTCGACCATTGACGCTCGGGGAGATAGTAATGAGGACACAGACTGCCAGGATCACCCATATAACTTTCTGAGACATAATTGTAGAGAAAATGAACTACCACTGTATCTGCAATAAAATACGATAGAAATGTAGATATACTTGTGAATCGATTGAGACGAAGGTCACGGCGTCTAAATATGGAGGCTATTCCATTTGTCGTTGCCTCGGTACATCCTCGTGGTAAAGTTTAATAATGATGGGATACGGAGACGACGATGAAGATGAGTCGAGGGATGGACGGTTATAAACATGGGTAATTTCTCTAGGTCGGACTATTAAAAACATATATAATCCAAACATGTCTTTCTTTTCTAAATGGTTTACAAGAAAAACTTAACAGCATGATTTTCATTGAAATCACGCCATATGGTACCCTGCCTTATGGATGAATATCTCCAATCTATCTAGTATAATTCGTGGCGTGTCCTCCTCCTCCTACTCCGCTTTACTCACTGTACAGCGGGTCGCATAGGTGTGGCGCAGGATAGGGTGGGGCGAGAGACCTAGGGTTTCCACTACCTTAGATTCCATGGGCCAGGCTTGCACCCTACAGTAGAATGGGTCGACTGCGCATGCGCGATGAGTAGTTCGCGATGAGTAGTATAGAAAGGGCACGCGATCTCAGGCGGCTCCTCCTCCTCCTCCTACTCCGCTTTACTCACTGCACAGCGGGTCGCATAGGTGTGGCGCGGGATAGGGTGGGGCGAGAGACCTGGGGGTTTCACTACCTCAGATTCCATGGGCCAGGCTTGCACCCTACAGTAGAATGGTTCTACTGCGCATGCGCGATGAGTAGTATAGAAAGGGCACGCGATCTCCCTAGTTACCATAACAATGAAACAACGTGTTCCACAAACTGACGTTGTAAACATAGCTTCAAGACAGTTAACTCATTTCTGGTGCTTCACACAAACGTAACATATGACAGCAATGTCTTATATACCTTCAAAACATACCATACTCACATTTTATTTCACAAAATATGTCCATAATATTGAACGGAATTCGAAAATTTCACACTTTTTCCGCGGTGCTGTTGTTCTGCAGCCCCCACAGCACAAGCAGGAAGTGCAGCCAATCCACTGGAAATTGCTATAATAATAATGAGGGGATAGTACAGTTGTAGGGGAAGATGTGGCAAAACGGAACTACGGGGCAACACGGAACATTCATGGATTAATTCTAAGGAGTTGCCTATATCTGGGTATAATTAGTGAAATCATGATCTTAGGTCTCGCATGCCAAAATGTGTTTTTAATTTTGAGGAGACGGCAACAGCAACAAAATTAAGACAGCCAAATAAAATAGAAGCCTTCTGATCTTATATTCGGTGACACTGGAAAACGCTGTTCCATACCGAATATTCGGACAACAAATATTTCCCCAATGGCTGTCACACCAAAACTTCAGGTTAAAGGTATAAAAAAAAGTACTGCAACGTTCCATTTTTATGTCTGACCCAAAAGTTGAAAATTTGCCATTCGGAGCAAAATGGAACCTTCCCTAGCGGGCATAATGGAATGGAGTTCCTTTTTGCCCCTTATGGCTGATCCCTAGGTTATTCATACCAAATTCCTGAGCATGCACAGTGATCAAGTTCAATTTTCGGCAGCCAAGGAATACAAATTGTTTCGTCAAATTTTATCAAATTTATTGCCCATTAATCGGCTAAAGTATAGAAAATAATAACTGCTCTGAAATACTAATATTATTCAAACTCATAGGATATGAATAATAAAATATAGCTGTTTTGGACTCTTAAAATGACTTCAACACCTTTTTTACGCCCGCCAAAAGGCGGACGTATTATGTGATGGCGGTTTCCGTCCGTCCGTCTGTCCGTCCCTCGTGTCCGGTCTATATCTGGGACAGTTTTCTATCTACAGTTCTAATTTTTGGTGAGTGGATACCCTATGAGAAGACGATGTGTCGCGTACCAAAATGAAGGTCGAGGTCAGAGGTCAAATGTCACTGGCCTAAAAAACAGGAAATCAATGAAGTGTTCGTGTCCGGTCTATATCTGTGAACGTTTTCTATCCACAGTTGCATTTTTTCGTGAGTGGATAAACTAGGTGGAGACATGTGTCACGTACCAAAATGAAGGTCGAGGTCAGAAGTCAAAGGTCACTGGCCTAAAAAACAGGAAATCAATGAAGTGTTCGTGTCCGGTCTATATCTGTGAACGTTTTCTATCCACAGTTGCAATTTTTCGTGAGTGGATACACTAGGTGGAGACGATGTGTCGCGTACCAAAACTGAGGTCGAGGTCAAAGGTCACTGTTGCCTAAAATCAGGAAATCATTGACCATTGACAGTTTTCTATCTACAGTTCTAATTTTTGGTGAGTGGATGCCCTAGGGGGGAACGATGTCTTGCATACCAAATGTAGATCGAGGTCAGAGGTCAAAAGGTCAGTGTGACAAAAAAAATCCGGAAATAATTAAAAATTTCTAATTTTTGTGAATGGATTCAATAGGGGGAAATGAACTGTCGCATACCAAAAAATAGGTCAAGGTCGAAGGTCAAAGGTCACCGTGACCCCAAAATCAGGAAATTATTAAAAAATAACATTTTTTTGTCAGTAGATACATTAGGTGGACACGATGTGTTACCTACCAAAATGTAGGTCAAGGTCAAAGCTCAAGGTCACTGTGACCCCAAAATTGTGAAATTGTTAAAAATCATGATTTTTTGAGTCCATTAAGAAATTACGGGGAGCCGTTTCATCATGTACCGAAATTTAGATCCAGGTCAATAGTCAAGGTCACTGTGACCCCAGAATCAAGGTCAAAGATCAGTGTGACCTAAAAATCAGGAAATTATAAAAAATTACAAATGTTTTGTAAGTAGATTAAATAGGGCGAAAGGAAGTGTCGCATACCAAAATTAGGTCAAGGTCAAAGGACAAAGATCACTATGACCCCAAAATCAGGAAATTATTAAAAATAACATGTTTTTGTGTCAGTAGATACATTAGGGGGAAACGATGTGTCACACATACGAAAATGTAGGTCAAGTGACCTGGTCAAAGGTCAAGGTCACTGTGACCCCAAAATCGTGAAATTGTTAAAAATCATTATTTTCGGGTCCATTGAGAAATTACGGGGAGACGATTTGTCATCTACCAAAATTTAGGTCAAGGTCAATAGTCAACTGTCACTGTGACTCCAGAATAAAGAAATCTTTGGAAATTACTTTTTTTTGTGTCAGTAGATACATTAGGGGAACATGATGTAGCACATACCAAAATGTAGATCACTGACCCCCAAATCATGAAATTCATAAAAATCATGATTTTTTTTGTGTCCATTGATACATTGAGGGAAGACGATGTGTCGTGTACCAAAATTTAGGTCAAGGTCAAAGGTCAAGGTCACTGATCCGAAAATCAGGAAATCATTAAAATGAACTTTTTTTCTGCCAGTAGATACATTAGAGGGGCATGTGTTACATACCAAAATATGGGTCAAAGGTCAAAGTCACTGTGCCCCCAAAATCAAGAAATCATTAAAAGTCACATTTTCATATGCCTGTCGAAGACGAAGTCGTGTAATGCGATGTTGCGTTCTGTTCATTCATCCATTAACATTTGTTGTCCATGCGATAGCTCTAGTTTCAAGGTATGGAATAGTACCAAAATTTGAGTATTAGCTTACCTTACCCGCATGGCAGGGAGAAGCCATACATTTTGAGATCAATTTGTCCAAGGTCAAGGTCACAGTCCTTCAAAACTGAATCAAGTTTAGCTGACCATATGTGTTAGGTTGGAATATTCAGAGTTCTCTCCCCTACATGTATATGGCATTCGTCCTGTGGCGTTGTTTCCCATATTTGAAACAGCTACGTTTAGTTAAACTGTTGTGAAATAAAAACCATACATTTACTAGTTTAACGGGGAGAGGGGTCCTTTATGAACTTCATACCTGTTTATTAACTCAAGAACAAAGGTTTACTTCATCAGTTTCTTCTTCCTTCATGAAAAACTCTCTTGTCTGAGAGGAATCCATTTGCAGGAAAACTACTATTTTCTTGTGTTTGACTATTGTCGATTTCAGTGTGGAATATGTGAGCTCTCGGCTCTTGCTTCAAGGTCAACTAGTTACCAAGAGTTAAGCTCGTTTTTTACTTTATCACTCAATATAAGATGTTATATATGTTACATTCTCAGAAGCACAGAATTGTAGGCTAGCTTCCAATTGGAACCAAGGCTACTAAACAACCTTGAAATTTAGACAAATGTAATTCCAGATACACGAACATTATATTGAAGTCCCTTGGGCTCTTGTTCATTTTCCGCCGACTTTTCGACCCATTGGCAAATATACATGCAAGTAGCCTATCCATCTTACCCATACGAGTCAATCACGTTTGATGCTAAATAGCCAAATTATGAAGAGGAACTGGGCGGGTGTTTTGCTAAGATCATCGTAAGGTTAACATTATGTTTCCTATTGGGGCAAAACGGAACAGAGGTGTGTTCCATTTTGCCCCACACAGCGTTCTGTTTTGCCCCTATCAGTGGGGGAAAAATATCTGAAAAAAAACCTGCATTTTATATATCGGTTTAATTTCAAATACTGAATAGTTGCCTTTAAAATCCACCTGTTGGCATATCATGGCCATACTATATAGAGCAGTAGGGAGCGCTCAAAGTTAGGGGTTCCGTTTTTCGGCGCTTTCATTCCTATAAAAAGTCCTTCAATTGTTCTTTAGTTAAAATGGAAATCCATCAGATACATGGATGATAGTTAACATGAGAACTGCACAGGATAGATATGCTCGTTAATAACCCACATACTTCACTGCACAGGATAGATATGCTCGTTAAATAACCCAAATACTTCACTGCACAGGATAGATATGCTCGTTAATAACCCACATACTTCACTGCACAGGATAGATATGCTCGTTAATAACCCAAATACTTCACTGCACAGGATAGATATGCTCGTTAATAACCCAAATACTTCACTGCACAGGATAGATATGCTCGATAATAACCCAAATACTTCACTGCACAGGATAGATATGCTCGTTAATAACCCAAATATTTCACTGCACAGGATAGATATGCTCGTTAATAACCCAAATACTTCACTGCACAGGATAGATATGCTCGTTAATAACCCAAATACTTCACTGCACAGGATAGATATGCTCGTTAATAACCCACATACTTCACTGCACAGGATAGATATGCTCGTTAATAACCCAAATACTTCACTGCACAGGATAGATATGCTCGTTAATAACCCAAATACTTCACAGAATCTATCAAGATAACGTATCAACATAGTTTAAAAGACACTATTGCCTTTATTCTGACTGTCTTGTTGACCGTTTGCCATTTTGTCCGTTGCCATCTTGTCCTGTACCAGTTTATGGTACAAACGTGACTGACCTCGGCGAGCGTTTTCAAAACGACCATGGAAGAGATGGTCAATCGATGGAGGCTGTTATATCACCCGCATGTTTGGTTGTCATAACGGACAATTTGTTAGGAGGGAATACTTCACGAATATTGCTTCTAAACTCTCCAATAACATCACAAAAATATGCATGAGTGCATATGAGGTGTCGTGGCGGATCTCCATGTGAAGATCCCCCTCGCAAGTCAAGTAAACTTAGAAGATATCATATTTACCAAGTCGTGTCTATACTCATTATGTAAACATTAAGAAAAAATACATTTGGGATGTTTTTTGGATTGAAACGAAAACAGTTTCATTAACTTCACACACAAGGAGTTTCAACGGTGTTTGCTCCCGGAGATTTAGGTAGGGGTTATGTGACTTGATCGCACTCATTAATGGCTCAATATTTCAGAATTTTATCACATATTACTCTTCAATCTAGTACTCACCAATCTATCTAAACATCATGATTCATCGTTCAGCACTACGCAGTACTGATTTTAATACCAATTAAGGTCGTGGCTGTATTCCAATCGTGTGGTGCAATTGGTGGTTGTGATGGTTGGGAGGGGGGGGAGCTGTGTAACAGATGTTATCCGAATAAAAAATACCTCCCTTTGAACGAGGGACTATGTGTGATTGAATCATCATATTCTTATTAATAGCCCTAGCTGTCTCAAATTATTTATATTGACTTTAGTTTGTTTTGTTTTTTTATCTGCAAAGACGGTATGGATAATGGCATTTTTCTGATTACTGGTTCAGTGTATCTAAAAAATAGCCAATATTCAGAATTGGTCAACGTGACTAACAGTTAGATTTGTTCCTGTATTTTAACCGAGAGAGGCTGTATTCAATCAACAAATAAACACAAATAAATATGTAGGATGGTGTTACTGAAGTTGTCATGGTGCCAGATAATATTCAGTCCAGCTTCACAATTCAGTTGTACCACATCAATGGAATAGCGGCTAGGATTATAGCTGACATGGTTGTTGAGGGTGATCATTGTCGAGCTGGTGAGCTGATATTTATTGTACCGTAGTGACATGAAATACGTTTTCAAGGGGATCATAACTTGCACAAGCGCTGTGCTAATCCCAGTAAGGTCAACGAGGTCATGCTGATACGATATAAATTTCTCATGCGTGACGAATAAGTAGCTTTAGTACAGAGTAGCTTATCTGCTGGAGTCACCAGTTATACTGGTTGAAAATCCCTTTTAACAGCAGTAATAGCTGCAAAGCAACGGCTCTTTGAATCTATTCATTCTAAAAGGCGAACACGAAAATCGATCTTTAACACACCACTGGAAAATTGTAGTCCTGGTTTATTTTGAACATATTTCTACGATACTTCGTGTATTGAAGACCCGGGATTATACTCGTCTAAGGCCAGACTTACGTTTCTCGCTAAATATGGATCGATTTGCTGAACTCGAAACACAAATCTAGCTGTTTGAGCATGGTCTGAACCACTCATTATCAGATTAGTAGACTTGAACCGCCTCCACCCACTCAGCGTAACCGCCTTTCATTTATTTAAAAAAAAACTAGAAGCACTATTCGCATCATCTATACTTTTTCGGAAAGTAATCCAGTTATGCGCTGAACTCTTTAAATATACATGGGACGTTAGCCACTCAATCAATTAAGTTTGTGTAACGTTTAAGGCTGATAGGTTATAGCAATGCATAGTCAGAGGATTGTACACCGTTATTGATGGCAGAGGCTAACGATTGAAACTTGGAGAATGGTGTCTGTTTAGATCATCTTCAGAACAGCAACATTATTAATTAAATTGACATCCATGTTGGAGTCAAATGGATTGCTATCAGGTGCTAAGCGTAACGATGAATACCTGCCACAATCAACTTTGACTGCACCATAGTTTCCATTTTAATCCGTTGTGGAATATAAAATCATCCTCCAACATTCGAATATTCCAGGGGAAAGAATTCATTCAACGAAGGCATTATTCGGGACCTTTATCGTTCCTTGGTGCGAAATTATTAAAATACAATGTTGCACATTGAAATTCATCGTCTTTGTCCAATTTTGTCTGTGATCCAATGTTTGTCTTCAACGACCCATTCAGCTTTAAGGGACACATTAGAAATTTGAAATTTACTTCGTATCGAAGGCAAGCAATTGAGATGAACTGTATAGTCCAAATTGATCACCAATGTGGTGAAGATTTACTTGGCAGGTTTGTATTTTGATCAAGATCAGATGATAACTCATATGTTTTATAATTTATCAAGAATTCAACAGTAGAAATATTACTTAAACAAGTTGAAAAATCAGGATGGAACAGTAAATTTAATGAAGGTGGATGTGTACAGTGAGATCTTAAATTTTCCTCAATCTCATGAAAAATTTAACATTCCTAGAGATAAACAATATTGGGCAATTGTGGTCGTATACGATATATTTGAAATAGTAAGCAGTAATACGCAGAAATAAACGACACAGCTGAGACAGAAACGATCAGTATTGAAAAAGATATGCCCTTTACAGCCGCAAGTATGACATCACTTGATATTTGAATATGGTCCCAGACCAGATCCTACAGCTGGAAAACGACAACCTATCCCTATATTATATAACTCTTAGTTTAGAGAGTCCAGATCATTATTAAGAAATATGTGGCAAGTCATTTGCATCCTTTTGAAGAGTATTTTTTTTTCAATTGAAATTGAATACAACCCACAATGGCATCATACGTTTGGAAGACAAAAAAAACTGTACTAAGAACACTGCTATATAATGTTGAGCAATATATTATTATGTTTAGACATATTTGGATCAGTACTAAGAAGGATATAGCAATAAACATACACATACCGTATAAAGAAGTATTTTTTGTTCACATTTGGATACGGTCATTAATGGCGTCGTACTGGGTTGAGATACAAAAACGAATCCTGGGGTATATGACAATGGCTTTAATGAGGAATAAAATAATCACGAATATCAGACGGATGGGACCATTATTAAAAAGATATGACAGTGCGATCAAACAGAAGCCTTTTTTCAAGAGAGAATATAGTTTTATGTTCAAATTGCATTTGAATACTGTCCCCAGTTACACCATATATGGTTAAAATACAACCACGATCGTGGGTATTAACACGTTTTGTGAGGCAGCATCTTATGATGTTTAGATAGATTGGATCAGTAACAAGAGAGATATGGCAATACGAACACCCCCCTTGTTTGAATGGGTACAATTATCTATTATCTGCTATTATTAATGACTACTCAATAAATAAACCTACCCCCTTTTGCGGAAAATTAAAATGAATGTCTATAGTGGTACATTTCGATCGTCATAAAAAAACTGCACCACTTTGGAACTCTATATCTACCCTGTGTGAAAACCCCCGATGACCATAGCAGGTCATGGTACAGATGGACATTTTCTTGCCAATGGGGTGAACAGTTCACCAAAATCCGACCCTGGCTCCGAGATTATTCATGTCATGGTTTCAAAAAATGGTCACATGGTAACCCACCTAACCTGACAAATGGATCAATATGGACATGTCCGTTTCCCATGCAGATAGCCCATATACTACAGTCATATCATCAAAGTTGCTCAGAGAATATAACCATTTTGCCATCGTGAATCTTCGCAGCTTGAAGGTCACATTGTTTATGATATTCAACTCATGCGTTAAATGTGAAGACAACGAATCTACAACTTACGTTCAAGTAGTTCTGCTGTGGTCGATGTTCATACATGTACTGGACTGAATCGTCACTTTATATAGGCGGATATGTACATGTATGCGGGGTGAGAGACATTATTGGTTTGTAATACATGAATTATCTTCAGGTTTCTGGAACGTTACATGAAAATCTGTTAATTTGACAAGGCCGTTCTCTTCCAGAAACAGATAATGAAGAGAACCAATTAATTCCGATTTCCAATACAACTTGGATCCCAATCCATATCGCTTAACCTGACAATAGTGTCAATTATTGCATTCTATTGTCGCATTCAAACTTGCTAATGAAATATAGTAAAGGTATAGGAGTTCATTAATGACAATTTATCAGTAAATGCATTGACGCACGACAGAGAGTTTTCGTTGAGATGGGTGGGCGAGGGGGTGGCTGGCCCTGAAGGGACAAACTAACATATTTATTCGAGATTTTTGAAAAGTTTCCCATGAACAATATGGAGATTTTCTTTTTGCATTTGATCATGCACGCCGCACCCGTAACTCCTTCAAACTTGTACCAACCTAGAAGGCGTTCATCCTTGCCAATTCGGCAGCTTCCAACCCGTCTGTCATATTTAACCGTGGAAAGTTGTCCGATGCCGCTTTGGGCAATGAAGATGGTGTCGTTTCTAAATGAAACGCTAATGCTCATTACTCTATTATTTAATTAATGCTCACTTACTTCAGTTAACGGCCCAGTATATATGATTTGAGCCATGGTGGCTGTGATTCGAAGTTGTGAGATTCGATTATATGTGATAGAAATATTGACCAAATTTGCTAATGCTATGCTTGGAACTCGCCACATGGGGGTATAGCTGAGAATTTATAGAACATTATGGTGACCAGATAATAAGCTGAATCGCCGACATATAGTGCTGGCGGTTGGGTACCATACTTGGTGGTCGCTGGTTCGATTCCAGCATGGGACTCGACCAGTTTTCAGCAATAGAATCTGTGCTATACTAAGATAGTGTAATCCCAAAATAACAGAAATACTGTTAGATAATATTAACGTTGTTACTTTTTTCCTTCCACAGGTACTTGATAGCGAACGGCGCTGATAAAACTATTAAAACGGAGGAAGGGGAAAGGCCTATTGATTTAGTCGACCCCAGTGATTTTGAAATCGTTCGCGTCATGTTACAGGGACAAGTTGGAAGTGGGCAATGTGACCATGATGATGATGAAGAGGAGGTTGACGAAGACGTAGATGATATTGTTCATCGTCAGAAAGAGAAACACGAGGGAAATGGCTAGATGATTAATAACACATGTGTTTGTTTCTCCATATCTGTTGTGTTCTATACCAATAGTATATGTTCTACACGGATGTTTTACGAGTGTCATAGAGCAGAGAAATTTGAGGTGGCTCATAAACACACTCGAAACGGTAAGCGCGACAAGTCCCTGATCTAATTCTGCTATAAGCATCATGGAGTAAATATGAAAGGACTATACACTAGGTGCTATGACTAAAACCTTACCGGTATCAATTGTTCTCTAGCCTTTAGATGATTATACAATTATATTCCTTTATCCAATGAATCCTCGAGTTTCCTTAGATCGTTTGCTTTTGATATATTCACTACACAAGTCACCTGTGGTGTACCGCATATTAGTCTATAGGCTAATGTACCAACTTTGGAATGTGAGGGCATTTTGGCTCCATTCTTGGCAACTAGGTTCGATTAACTCTAAATTTTTGTGTACCGGTATATCACGAATTTCAATGTTGCCATTTCCATCATCTAGGATGCCTGACTCATCACCTAAACGATCTGTGAACACTATTTCAGCTTCAACACCCACAGTTTCCGGGTCACTACATCGGCTGGTGCCACCATGGGCTCTTAAATTTCAAGATGGCCGCCACCTGAAACCTTTTCGTTTTGCAATATTTCCCTACAAAACCACCTGTGAACGTAACCCAGTGGATACATCCAAATGTTCATGATGGAGGCTTCGGATGGTGGCACCATAAACGTCTTAGCCACATGTAATAGCGGTCATCATAAATTCCAAGATGGCCGCCATCTGAATCTAATTTTAACTTAATGCGAGGCATTAACTTTATTTGAGTTTCTGAAACCAATTTGTCAGGGCCTAGGTATAAGATTTGCCACCATGTTCTCTTAATATTCAACACTGTGAATTGCCTCTTAATATCCAAATGGTGTATTACAAACTGGTCAAACCTGAGACCCAAATTTGAGCTCCTAATCTAGAGGCTAGTCTCTGCTTGTATAAATTTGTGGAAGTTTGTACTTGACTTTGGCAAACAGGCTCAAATGTATACAATCGTCATTTTATCATTAAAATCTATAGTGGCCATCTTGAATTTAAAAATGACCACTATGTTATATATTTGGCAATATCCCCTTGTGTTATGACCTATATTCCAGTGGCTGCAACTACCAGTTTCAATAGTCAAAGATCCAAGTTTTGGCATAACCTACTATCTGTAATGACGCCCCTCCTTCAATTCTAAGATATAGCCGCCGTTTGAAACTTATTTTGGGCACTTCTTTTTATCTGAATCAGTCAAAAACGTTGTTCTTATGGTTTTACCTACATATTCAGGGACATATTCAATGGCGCCGCAATAGACTTTATCCCGGTTTGTTCTTCATGATTGTCCATACTCATATAAAAAAGTCAATTTTGGTTTTTATGAACCAATCCTGGAAGACCATATTGCTTGAAAGTTTCATATTCCCTGCTTTCTCTTCAATCATCTTTCCCCAACACGAGTTTGAGAAAGCTCTTATCCCTCACCCAGCTTTGCCATTTTTGACAACAGAATAAGGTTGGCTTCAAGAAATCATTGGACACATATTTTTTCTTTCGTTTTAATTAATCATATAATGATTATCCGGCATAGATTTCTCAAAGAACACTTCGAATCACACTTAATCATTCCCATCATTGAAGTTTTCCACTCTCTGGTTCATGTGTTTCAAGCATACAAAGCAACCACCTGATCGGTCTTCGACTGTATCAGAAAGCTCAACTTAACATAGTCCAGTGTGCAATATGGATGACGTCCAGAAACGCTCGAAGGCAGCTATTTCCTCTATCTTTTGATGCGTCCTGTCATTTCGGAACCTGTTATGGCATGTCACTTTATTATCAGGACGATTTTTCATTCTGAAACAAGGTAGACCATATATTGTCATAACATTTTTAACCAGTTCCTCTTCGATTGCCATTAGTAATATCGTTTCGCGTTCGTGATCCGATGTTCGGCTAAGATCAAGCAGATACTGACTAATCCAAACTCTTCACGGTACAGGTGTGAAATTAAAGAATGTCACAGGATACAATGACCTTTTCATATGTTTCCGCTTAGGAAGATATGTCTTACCATGAACTTCTGGTCTTACCTGAGTTGCAAATCAGGAAATAATGGCTTGGCTAGGTTGATAGATGAGAGTCGGGCATTTAAACCTACCAGACATTCTTCCCATCACCGGATTGCTAACGGTAAACTTTCGTTTGGCTGCCAGTAGTTTCGTTCTTCAAGTCTAATGTTTCTGCTTAGTTTGCTTGGAACACCTGAACTAGTTCAGCCGATCTGGGAATATACGCTTACCAATATATCCTAACGAATGATTTCAAATGGTATGCGATCGGACTCGTCCTATATGATCCAAGTCCTATAGGACATATTAAACGCCTTTGGGATAAAATTTCGACACATTCCAAAATACCCTAGACATAATTTGAATCCTCCATGGCCGACTATCGACCTCTTATCGACTCTTCAACCTTCTGGGATTCTGTAGGATTCAATATTTTGCAAGGTGTTACTATAAGAAATTGGTACATGAATCATAAGGAGCGGAAACTGTGATGAGGTTGCCTGCCTCTACCTCTACTGGCACAAATCAAGTTGAGAAAATACTCATCATCATTTGTTGAAGTCGAGAGTGAGTAGGATTTAACGTCGTTTTCAACGTTTTTTCAGTCATATCATGACGATGCCTTTAAGTGCCACAAGACGAGAGTGTCCACAGTTCCTATTATCCTGGACACTGATCAGCCCAGCCAGTACAGAACCCGTTCCTCCATCCAAGTATTGACCGAAATCAACGTTGTTTTAATTCGGTGATCTGATGAGAACCGGTCAATCGTTGTTCTACTATCAAGGACAGCAAAAATTTGGTTGGGGAAAAAGCTTCTAGTCTACGATGCCACCAGCTGATTGGCTCTGAATATGTGGATGTAGCCACTGGAATGATATTCATAACTGATTTAAGTAATGAGATATTGGCGAAAATAGGTTTCAGATGGCGGCCATTTTGAAATCCAAAATGACCACCTTAGAGTTTGAGGAAGAATTGGCAACATGGGAATTCGTACCGGTAGTCTACATAAATCTTAGAGTTAACTTAGCCTGGTTTCCAAGAACGGAGCCAAAACGTCCACTTTACACAAGCCTCTGGACAAGATGGTGTATTTGATGTACACCACAGCAGATCTCCTTTCCATGATAGATACTGTGCGTTTCATGGACTTCTCTCCCTTTTTGCAGGTTAAATCAATGAACATCATCTGTTTTGTGCATTTCCCAATTAATGTTTAAGTGAAAACGTGGAAACTTTTGCATTTGAAGAGAGAAAACCTATGGAGTACTTTTGAGATAAAAATCAAGTTGCCACCAGAAAGTTGCAACGAAACTTCATTCAGATACATAATTCAGGACTTGGTCCCATGGCCTAGCTATGAGTTTTCAGAAAGGTATGGTGGTTACGCCCCGGCACAACACTCTTATGTTCCTAAAACCTATCTGCTAAGTGTATTTAATGTACTGTACATACGCTATCCATTTTTCTAATCTGATACCAATCGGGTAACACCAGGTCTATATTTTTATGAAGGAGTTTCACATGCCTTAGGTCACCGCATACTGAATTTCAGCATTTTTCTGAATAAATTCCAATGTACCAATGCTGGCCCCTGTTATACTAAAAATTACATATGTTTGTAGTTTTCTATTCCAGTTACGTCTCTCTATGTCATCAAATATCTCATATATGTAGCACCGCGACTCATGTTGTTTTTTTCCCATCGAAGACTGCGTCACAAGTCGTTTTATGAAAGTAATTATATACATTTTGTGCCATGTTTTATGTGTATTTGTTTTAGCTGAAAATAAATAGAAACGGGTCTCCTTTATCGTTAAATAAACTAACTCATTCTTATTTTTGATAGAGTTGATGTGATTCACACAAATAACCATTCAGACTTAGCGCAAGTTGAATTACTAAATGTTGTAATGATTGTTGTCATACAGTTCTTCAAATAGTATTCTTTATGTTCTCTTGGTCAAGATATTTTATTTATCGAAGACGTATTCTCCTCTAGCTGAGTCAACGTAGCGTTAGTCCTTATAGGCCTACCGCTATGGGACCTGATGAACGTGCTGACGGGAAGTTTCAAACAAATGAAAATATGCAGCGAAGTTGCACTCTCAAACACGCTGACGCAAGCTTATTTCGATATACGGACATAATGTTCCACTTTGGAATCAATAAGCAATATCTTAATCACAGAAGCACCGCATATTACCGCATATTCATGCCAGGCGCGAGACTGAAGGGCAGGTTCACGCACATGCGTTTATTTACGAGTACCAGCAGCGCCAGCGTATTTTGTGTGCGTGTCGGTGTGATGGATAAGAATGTCCTTGGGATTAGTGTCCCTCTTCATATTCTTTTCTATTGCAGCCAAGGAAGGACACGTACCCCCTATGTGGAAAAATGTCCTAGCCGGGTTAGAGGATCTTGGCTTTCTTAGATTCTACACCCGTTCAACAGTTCACGAAATTTGCACAATAAATGTTGTCAGAATAATTTTAGCATTTTAGCGCAAGTAAGCGTCCCGAGATGGCGGCGTTGCTGGTTCTCGAGAAAAAACGCCTGTGCGTGAACCTACCCTTCAGTCCCGCGCCTGGCATGAATATGCGGTAATATGCGGTACTTCTAGGATTACGATGTGGCATATGTTAGTAGCAATAGACACTCACCCATTCTTTGAGTACTCGGATCGGTAAAACAGGGACGCGTGTTGTGCAGGCAGCATGTTCATTTCATCTTTTTCCATTTATCGAAGGTGATTTCCGGAATAAGATCAGTCCAAGCCACTTCGCATTGCAATTGTGCGTACTCGCCAACGTTCGATTTGATATTGTGATGCCTCTCGTGCGTGGTGACGAGACGTTGGTTCAAGGACTTCCCCCAGAATTGCTGGAAAGATGTATTCCTTTACAAGATTGTTATATACCGGTAATGGTTGAATATCGAATAAATTATATGAATCCACACGAACATAGTTTATTTAAGGCAGATAATATTGGTAAAATTATGCATACAGTTCGTGGAGTAGTCTTCTGGCTATGTTGCGGATACTGTATTCAAGATGGCTGTACCCATTGCAGCCGCTACCAGATCGTCACAATGTAAACTCTTACCTGTTATCAGGTTTACGAAGGGAGACAAATCGTGGACAATAAAATAACATATCAAGCAGTATTATACAAATGATTTACAATCAAGTTCTTGCTAATACAGTTCATTGTAGAGTTCCGAAGCTTGGGGGAACACTCGCTCACAATCTTCCCTGCGTTAGCTTGGCGTCTTCGAATAGCTTTCGTGAACACGTGTTCCTCGTGATGAGCGAGGAACAACTACCAATGTCAGTTAGATTGATTGCTATGGTTACCAGCCGTTTTTTGCCGACCACTGTAGTAGTTTCGGACATGGAGACGTTCACTTATACCATTGACATTCTCTTTTGACCGCTTGTCGTACAGAAGTTTCCGTTTAACACTCTCTGTCTCGAGGGGCTCCCCTCCCTTTTTGTAGGCCTGTCTCAACCTCTTGACGTGTAATTTCATCCTGTTGTCGCCTGTGTGTTCCTCCATATGACCCAAAGCAATATCCACTGGTAATCTGGCATCTCTGCCGAATATCAATTAGAACGGTGCATACGCGGTCGATGAGTGAGGGGTTGCATTATAGGCATACGTCAGCTCCGGAAGCATTTTCGGCCGTTTGCGCTTTTTGTCGGCGGAGGGGAGGGGAGAGTGTTCAGCCAATCAGGTAAGAGTCCGATTGAATAGTGCGCACTTTCCATTTTTGGTAAGATGGTATGGTGTCGTGCGCGTTTTCTTAACACCGTACATTACTTTTCGTAAGGTTTGCGGGGAGGAGCAGTTGATGAATCACCCTACCACCCAGATCCTGTATCCGTCGATAAAGAATGCCATTCTCCTCCACAATGGTTTAGCATGACAGCTCCTTCCGCTCAGTTTGACGCTCCGTGGCAGTGGGCTTCCTACCTCTCTTCCATTAATACCACAAACGTCCTATCACTGGGTCTACTGGTGTGCCAGATTTTCAGCTGACAATGTCGGTAACATATCAGTTTGCGGGAACACCAAGCACTGAACAGCTGGCAACGCAACTAACTGCACCCACAACTCCCCACAGGACTTGACAACCAACTTCAACAGGCATGGTGGCCACTCCAAATGCCTCTGAGATCTATTCGTCATATACATGGTCATCTTCCACCGTGACAAGATATCTGCATTTGAGTTGTCCTTACCCGATCGATATACAATGTCGAACGGCTCTGAGCTTAGCCGTTGTCTGTAGGTAGTTTAAGGGGTTATTGTCTGTGTATACGGTGAATGGAGGATCCAATCAAGTAATTCTTGAATTCTTCACACACTGCCCACTTCAAGGCGAGCAACTCCAGCTTCATGCTTCTGTTATTGCTGAGGTTTCTCTCCGAGCCTCTAGAGCCCCTACTGACATGCTATAACCCGAGGACCTGCGACAGCACTGCACCCAGACCCATATGGTTGGCATCTTTCTCCGGATTGAAAGGTAATTTAAAATCGCCGAGGCCCAACACAGGCGCAGTTGTCAAATTACAAGCGTCTAGTCCGTCATTCATAATCCAGCCGTCGTCCATTAGAGAATATCCGCGTCCATAATCCAAAGACCTATTCCATTTTCCACATAACAGTATTAGCACCAAATTCAAAAAGACAATCATAGTATACATAAATATAGGCTTGTTTCCTGCAAGAGAGAAGCGGTCAACAGTTTTCAATGATGCCGGCAAGACATCATGATGTTCCAAAAATATCAAATCCGTACCGCTGATCAGTATTCTTAATCCATAATATTCGTTATAGAGTCGTCATCTAAAAAAAAGGATGTATCTCAGTCACGCTTTGATTGTGACTGTTCATATGAGGATCTTGAAGTACATGGGTTCATACGGCCCCTAGCCCCGGGTTAAGCGGAAAAAAAGTCTCCTTCAGTCTGTCAAAGAAATGTTGACACTCAGAATCCCAATTCTCCGAGGATGGGATCTGTTTGCTATTTCTTCGAAGCTTGCCTTTCAGTTGATCGAAATTGGCCAACCGGTGCAACGGGAATGCAATTTGAGTGAAGCCCTTCAAGTACTACCTGTAATAACTGGCTAACCCCCAAAAAGTTCCAACTTCCTGCACAGCTGTTGGTGTCGGCCACTCTTTCACTGTAGTAATCTTACCCGGGTCAGTAGCGATCCCTGCAGCTGATATCACATGTCCCAAATACTGCCTTCAGGACGAAACAAATTACACTTGTAAGACCAGTTTCAATCGTATCAGGTGCTCTTCAAATGATGTCTAAAACACTATTTGTTCGTCCATATAAACTAATAATCGTTGGTTGACTTCTTCGCTGAAGATGGTGGGCATGAGCCGTTTGAAGGTGGCTCGGCTATTACACGAGCCAAAAGGCATTCGATTGAATTCTAATAATCCAAGCGGGGTGGTAAAGGCAGTCTAGTGGTGGTCTCCGTCATCCGTTTCAACTTGAGTGTATGCTGACTGCATTTCAACTTGGTTGTACGCTGATTGCAAATCGATGATGGAGAATACAGTTGCACCTGCCATGGCATCCAGGCTCTCCTCCATGTGTCGGAGTGAGAACGTGTTCTTGATGGTTTTCCGATTTAAGCCACAGTAGCCAACACATAGGCGAATACTGCCACTTCTTCCGGATAATCACCACAGGGCTGGAATAGATGGATTTACTTTCTTACGTGATTCCGTCTTTTACAATTTCGACATCGTAACTATCCCTTTCTGGACAGTAATATTCCAGTGGAAACTGCATATGGCGTATACATATCACGCCTAGCAGCATTTGCTACATCCTGTGTTAAATGTGACGATTTTAATCAACGTCACAAAATATTGTTGCAGAAACTTATAAAACAGGGCTACACCACCAAGCGCCTCCACTCAAAGTTTCTCAAATTTGGCGATACATATTGCATGCTGATAGCAAAATACGAGCGTAGCGTGCAAGATCTATGGCGTTACGTTTCGTAACTTGTGTCTAATTCCGCTTAACCCGGGGCTAGGGGCCGTATGAACCCATGTACTTCAAGATCCTCATGGTACTCATATGAACAGTCACAATCAAAGTGTGACTGAGATACATCATTCTTTAGATGACGACCTTACAACGAATATTATGGATTAAGAATACTGATCAACGACACGGATTTGATATTTTTGGAACATCATGGTCTCTTGCCGGCATCATTGAAAACTGTTGACCGCTTCTCTCTTGCAGGAAACAAGCCTATGTGTATGTATACTATGATTGTCTTTTTGAATTTGGTGCTAATACTGTTATATGGAATATGGAATAAGTCTTTGGATTATGGACGCGGATATTCTCTAATGGACGACGGCTGAATTATGAATGACGGACCAGACGCTTGTAATTCGGTAGATTTTGGAAATCTTCCTTAATCGCCTCAATCTGATTTGGGGGAATTCTTCGGTAGGGATGGCGTCAGGCACTTCATCATCTGTTAATATCCGATGGTTCGTAGCTCCAGTACACCCCAAGCTATCATCAGCGAATACATTATGATGTTCCCGGATGAGAGAAAAAGCTTGTCGTTTCTGGCCATCATCTAGTTGTGGATGGTCAACCAGATCGTCGACCCACTTAGGAGCATATGTACAAGCATGCACTACCTCGTTGACTCGTACATCTACATGTGCTATGAACATTTCCTTAACACCACTTTACTGAAACTGCACGGGACTCGTATTCGTTTCACTGAATACAAGCGTCTAGTCCGTCATTCATAATTCAGCCGTCGTCCATTAAAGAATACCCGCGTCCATAATCCAAAGATCTATTCCATATCCATACAACGTATTAGCACCAAATTCAAAAAGACAATCATAGTATACATAAACATAGGCTAGTTTCCTGCAAGAGAGAAGCGGTCAACAGTTTTTAATGATGCCGACAAGACAAAAAATGATGTTCCAAAAATATCAAATCCGTATCGCTGATCAGTATTCTTAATCCATAATAATCGTTGTAAAGTCGTTATCTAGAGATCTTGGGGTGAATATCTTGGGGTGAAATCCGAGTCCGCGTGCTTTAAACTTGATAAACTCTAGGCCGCTGCTCTCCGGGAAGAAACGAGCTTGACCGTATTTATACTTGAATTTTGTATTATTATATTATGTGCGAATCCACTGGAGGCAAGATCAAGGGTGTAGCATTTAACCACAGGAAAATATTCTTTCTGTTACAAGCTTGTAACTCTTACGAAGCCAAAACTAAATATATTTCTGCACGATAAACGTTGTTTTAGTTTAGTTTAGTTGATATACTGAAATGTCATATTGCCTATGCTAATTGCTGATACATGAGATAGTGACAGTAGTATATATAGACGAAATCTCTTCTCGAGGAGGTAATCGGGGAGGGTTGCATCCGGTGATGACGTCACGCCCGGTTTCGGTCAGATGACATCCTCGTCACTGCACATGCGTAGTAGGGACTTCCGGTAGTCGCATTGCGGGATTGTGAGTGCATGCAAATCTAGGACTTTCCTGAAAATAAAATGTCAATAGAATGGACTTTACACCCGACAATCCGGAGAAGACGTAAATTGGGTTTAAGTGGGATACTTCTGGAACACATGGATAGGAAAAGGGTCTCGGAATGCTCTCCAGACTTCATCGGTTCAGCCGGAATAAACAATAAGGTCCCCTTTTGGGTGACCAATAGTCAAATAATTTTTAACGCAAACCTGTTGTATCCATATGCCATCTCAAAGAGAATGCTTGTATCATTAATCCAAGACAAATGCCATTTTTTATGTAGAAATAAGTGAAACCCTTGCATCCCCCTTCAAAATTGCTTCCATTTTCTTGGAAAACCCTGAAATAGAAAAACTGGTCACATTCGGCCTATTTCAAGACAAATGTGTAAGAGCGATATCAATGAATACACTGTCTCGTCTTCCACGTCGAGTGATCAATTTAAAATGGTGAGAAAACATGGGCATTGATCTGAACATTTTGTCAAACTTTCTTGCCTTAAATGAGCCATGATTTTCACGCTCAGCAAAGGGGCATAACCGAGGCCATTGAAACGTTACTCTATGACCCCGGCCAGTCTGCAGGTGAACCCAGCCGTCAATTCGCATATGCCCATTTTAAAGACTGACAATACCAAGCAGGATGGTACTATCATATCGGCAACTATAAAAGCAGAAAAATATATCATGTGGTCAAAAACAGTCCGTCTTATTACTAAATCAAACATGTGCTCTCGCCTGGTGGTGACGTCGAAACCGCCGATATAGGTTGTAAGTGCCGGGAGAGACGGCATCACCGGAAGTGATGTCATCGGCAGAAGTGACGTCATGGCGCATGGTGGCGCCACCTGGACCATGGTGCATCCTTTAACCTTGAAATTGTACGGTTCGGGAGGCTCCACCATCCGTCGATGATGTCACTTCCGGCGATGACGTCACTTACCAGCTGTAGGCGCCCGTGACACCACCAGGTGAGAACACATGCGTGCGAGGATATCTTTTTCGTAGATGACATCACTTCGATCAAGCTTCAAAGACCAATGACCAACGCATGTGTGCGATGACATCACTTCCGCGTTATGTTAGTATGATAGTGTGTCAAGGGATTAAGATAGGGGGGATTTGGCTTAAAGTCACCGTCAAAGTTATTTCACTCATATTGACAGTCAGTTTAAAAAGTGGAGAAAGCCGGAATATCCGGGAAGAACCACCGCCATGCGGCAGAGGAATATACATGGATACAGACAGACCGGGCTCACTGATGCAGATAATGACGCAGAGATTGCGGAGAGTCAACCCACTGAGTCAGGCTACATCACAGGGAGGCCTCGGGTAAGAAGACTAGGAACCCAACTTTTTGAATCGTGTTGTGACAGTGGTCATTAATACCCACGCTTAATGATATAATCTATCGCCTTCAAGCTGGCTTTTTACCAGGTCATTCTAATGGACGACGGCTGGATTATGAATGACGGACTAGACGCTTGTAATTGTACATATCAGCTTATCGAACTATATCACAATCTTTGCCAATCACTAGAGTGAGTGAGTGAGTGAGTGAGTGAATATGATTTAACGTCGCTTTCAACACTATTTTAGTGATATCACGACGTTTGGTTCCTATTTCTTTCCACACCCGGCAACCACACGGGTAGAGTCCTATTCCTTTTAACAGAAGACAAAGAATACGCTTGCGCAGTGTTCTTTGATTTGATTGCGTTTAGCATAAGGGACTTCTTTTTAAGCTAAGACGTTATGGCGTAATGAAGGGCCTTCTGGAGTTCATTGTGCAATGGTGCAAAACTTGGAGGATGATTATAACCCTTATCAAAACATAGCTGATGTGCCACGAAGGCAACACAGCAGATGTCGCCATAAATCTTCAAGGTTCTCCCCTGAAGATTGTCACTACAAAGAGATGCCTCGGTGTCCTCTGTGATGAAAATTGCAACTTTGCAGCACATGTTGACAGCATATGTGGCTCTGCAATGAGAGCCTTGAACAAACTTCAAAAGCCGAGAGGGAACTTCTGACTTCGGAGTTGTTTTTTTCTTTTATAATGCATTACATCTAAGAGCGTGAAACATGGAATAATACAATACCATTATTATGGCATATTGTGCTTGATGGTATTTCTAAAAATCAGATAATCATTAGAGCATTTCCACAAAGTGGATGCTCTTATGTTTTCATGAGAAACGGATCCGCCGCCGCCGCGACTTTAAACGTGAATATCTCTGAAACTGTTAAATATTTTCGGGTCAGATTTTGTGCGCTATCTCCTTAGGCCTGGGAAATTTGTCTGGTTGTGTTTCGATACCTGCTTCTCACCACTAGGTGGCGTTGTAGTCAGAGCATACATAAACCTTTCTGTGACGGTTTCGTCTGAACGGCTTGCCTGATTTCTTTGAAATTTTATTACAATGGTCTTGAAGGATAGTCAATGTGCTGAAAAGGTTTTGGTGTAGCTGGCATAAATATAAAGGCATGTTTTTTGCGTCTCAATTTCGTGAAATGAAAATTTACCAATTCGCTTGGAGAAGTATTTTAAAACTGTTCTATTCTAGGTTGCCAAGCATAAATATAGGATTGCTGACATGATAATTCCCTTTCGGTGTGAACCAAATTGCCGTTTAAATGAAAAATCTCAATTATCTGACTTAATGTCAAAACCTCCATAACCATTATCATGATTAAAGGTTTTTTTCCATTGAACTGTTATGTGCCATCTCCCTAGGGCTTTAGATTTCACCTGCTTGTTTTTTGTGGCATTTGGTCATTACTAGGTGGTGCAAATGACATGAATGCAGGTAAACATGTGTAACATCATATCTTCTGAACAACCTGTTTGATTTCCATGAAATTTGGGTATAATGATATTGCGAGATAGGCGAAGGACTGACAAGATTTTGGCGGCGTTGGCGGATCATGGAGATGCATGTTTGCATCTGAAAATAAGATTTTGTTTTCACAAAAATGGAAATTTGCTTCTTAATCAGGGAAAGGTAATTCTATTTTGCTGAACATGATTGTAACATTTCCAGTGTTATAATTCACATCCCTTGTAAGCTAAATGGCCATTTTTTTTAAATATATGAAATTCTCATGACTTTAGTTTGAATAAAATCACAAATTATCGCTCAGTTAATGCTCTTTCTTTCTTTTTTTTTGATGTGGAGGTCCCCAGAATTTATTTGAAACTCGAGATGTGAAATTGCACACACCGTTGCATTTTGACAGCATAGTTACAACTGTTGATAATTATTTTTTGAACTGAAAAAGTAGAAAGATTTCTGAAGTGGAACTTCTACATACCTGCTATATGGCACATAACACCTGGGAAATTGTTACATGTATATTTAATTGAAGTAATCCGTTGGAACCACTGATGATTTTCCAATAATAGAGAAGAAAAGCAACTCCGAGTAGGCAGGACAATTTCATTCTGTATATTTTGCTATTAGCTTATAGCATCTTCAGCAGTTAACAAAGTTACAAACAGCTCCATATGCACAGTATATATACAAGGCATAATGTGATCTTAGCCAATACACATTGATGAATAGGTAAGGCAGTAAATTATGTCGGTCAGGTGGGACAGATATTAAAATGCTGTCATTTTCAGAAATTGTTAAATGTTAAGTCATAACCTGACAGCAGTCTACAAATGGTGTGATTCGGGTGATACAATACACACTCTAATTGATGAAAACAATACATAATCTGCTTATTTGGCAAGAACTAAGTAAACTGTACACAAATGAATAAAGTATGGTGAGATAGTGGGTATGTACCTGCATTGAATATTTCTACATGTCATGAAGTTTGGATAAGGGCTGTCATATTAAGATAAGTTACAACACTTGTAGGTTTCCATCAATTCTGATGTGGATTGCTAAGAAAATTATAACTATATTATCTTAAAATGACAGTCCTTATCCAAACTTCATGACATGTAGAAATATCCAATGTAGGTACATACCCACTATATCACCATACTTTATTCATTTATGTACAGTTTCCTTAGTTCTTGCCAAATAAGCAGATAATGTATTGCTTTCCCCAGTTAGAGTGTGTATTGTATCAGCTGAATCACATCATTTGTAGATCACTGTCAGGTTATCGCTTAACATTTAACAATTTCTTAAAATGATGGCATTTTAATATCCGTCCAACCTGCCTGACATAATTTACTGGCTTACCTATTCATAAATGCGTATTGGCTATAAGATCACATTATGCCTTGTATATATACTGTGCATATGGAGCTGTTTGTAACTTTGTTCACTGCTGAAGATGCTATAACTAATAGCAAAATATACAGAATGAAATTGTCATCCCTACTCGGAATTGCTTTTCTTCTCTACAATTGAAGTAAAATTGTGTGTTCTGGTGCATTTTGACAGAATATTTAGACTTTGAAGATGATATGTAATGATGCCCCAAAATGAACTGAATTTTCCGTGTCATCTGTCTGTCTGTCTCTCTGTCTGTCCATCTTTCTTGTCATACCACATATGCATTGGTGATGGATCAGAAGCCTTATGAAAATGACTGACCTTCACCTGTTTTATCAAGGTCAAATTTAGCATGAGCAATAATTTTTAGTCCTCGGCCATATTGGCCTCGGGGTATTGTCGTTGCCATGTACGTCCGTCCGTCCATCCGTCCATCTGTTACTGCCTTTTAGGCAAAACCGCTTGAGACAAAACCACCAAATTTTCAACACTTATTTATCTTGTTCTAAGTCAGGGCTTCCCTCGGCCCATATTTTACAGAGTTATGCCCCTTTACAGATATATTAATTTATATTTCTGTCCTATATTCCTGAATGTAATCAACTATATCTGCAGAACTGTGTTCGGTATAGCTACTATATTTTAGAAACTTATTTATATTGCTGTATTCTACAAGCCAACAAAGGATTACTCGCCTTGGCTTATGGAGTTATGCCCCATTTGCATGTAATAATCTCCGATTTTGTTATCTGTAGTTGAATGTACTAGTTATATCTGCAGATCCGTGTTCGGTACAGCTTATTTGTCGCGGTTCTCATTTTACAGAGTGCTACATGTAAGTCAGACGCCTATCGAAAGTGGCTCCCCTCGGCCCATAGTTTACAGAGTTATGCCTCTTTACAGATATATTAATTTCTGTTTCTGTCCTATATATACCTGAATGTAACCAACTACCGGTATATCTTGATCATCCCACATAGAACTATCTCTTCCCCCAATTCGCACTACACATGGGTCTCAATCACTTGGGGAAAGCCGAGGGGTTCTGATTAGATCAATCTCATGTTAAAGGAGTGAAGATAGGCTCTCCAAATTCATAATACTTGTGCAATTGGTGACTGACTAGAAGCCTATCCCAGTTGACCGAACCTATTTTCTCAAGGTTATATACTGTATATTATGATATAACATGAAATATAGCTAGGCATTCTAAATTGATGCCACATATGCAAATGATGATGGACCTGAAGTCTATGAATATGACTGACGTTGACCTATTTTCTCAAGGTCAAAAACTGTATGTTAAGTCACATGTTAACTGCCAACATACACTTCAAATCTAACATTGTCATCATTTTGTTGTGGCTGTGGTTGTCTTCCAGAACAATCTAGCAAATTTTTCATTTGTTTCAACAGCCTCATGCTTCAACAGTAACCTAAACCATGCTGTATCGGCTAAGCTGTTGAAACATCCTCCATTTCCTAGCTCTGACATACTGCATCACTGTCGAAATATGGGTACCATGACAGAGTTATAGATCACACAACCGATACGATATACGATACGATACTTTATTTCAACCTTTGTATGAGTACAATGGTCAAGGGGAGATCACTCCCAACACATAATAAAGAGAACAATCTATTTACAGTACAAAAAAATACAAAAAACAACAAAAAAATTCAAGGTATCTAGACACATAATAAAGACGGCAAGCTATATACAATACAACAAAGTAAAACGAGATCAATTTTAAAGCATGCCAAAGCAAAGGTGATAGTTTATAGTGTTATGTTCTGGCAGTGGGTCTGGAGAGCTCCTTTGATCTCTGGGTCATCATTTCGTGAATGAATTTCCCCACTTGTAGGGCAGTTGATTAACATTTAGTATTTCTGTTACTTTAGCTGTGTCGTCTAGAGAGTTGAAATTTGGGTTGCTGATGTTCATTAGTTGGAAGAAAAAAATTGCGTGTTTTTGTGAGACTTTCACATCTGCAAATGAAGTGGGCCTCGTCTTCTATTTCTGTTTTGCATAATTTGCAGAAACGAGCTTCCGGCTTAATGTTTTTGGAGCGTCCTTTTTCTATTTCCAGGTTATGTGCTGATATGCGTATTTTTGTGAGAGCCTGTCTGTAGTTTTGATTTTTTATGGTTTGTAGATAGTGTACTTTGCTGTCAGATTTATGTATCAGTTGGTATGTTTGAAGTTTTGAGGGGTTGTCGATTTTTTGTTGTTTGTAGTCGTTGAAGGTATGTAGTTGCGTTTCTTTAAGTAAATGGATAGTTTGTTCGGTTATGTTGGTTGGAGGTGGTATGTTTTGTTGGTCAAGCAGTTGTGGAATGTAGTTGTGCCAGCTGGTTTTATGATTATTGTGTAGTTGTTTGCTATATTTGTAGGCATCAGAGAGGATCGAGTTGCTTGCATAGTTTTCTAGGCGAAATTCATATTTTAGTATGGCAGTGTTGATGTCGAGAATAAGTGGGTGACGGTTTAGTTCATTCTTGCAAGCGCAGTTTGATGTAAATTTGTTTACTCGAAGGTTTAGTTTACAGAATTTTGTGTGAAGTTTCTCGTATGGTTCTGCGTCTATGAGGTCATAATGGTGGTGTATGTCATGTTTAAATTTACAGGTTTGTTCTGCTCCCCAAATTTCACATCCATATAGGGCAATTGGTTTGACAAGTGTGTCGAACAATTTGTTGTATATAGTTGGGGATGGGTTTGTTCCATTGAATGATTTGTGTATTTTAAATAGTGCTTTTAGTGCTTTGTTGTACAGTGCTGTTCTCGTGGGTGTGAAGTTGCCTTGGTAATTTAAGGTGCATCCTAGGTATGTATATTCGGTTGTGTTTTCTAGTGTGTTGGAGTAAAGGGTGAACAGGGGGAGTTGAGTTTGTCTGCCTTTTTGGATTATCATTGTTTTGGTTTTGTTTGCGTTGATTTGGAGGTGCCATGTAGTACAGTAGGTTTGTAATGTATCAAGGCTCTGTTGTAGTCCTTCTGGAGTTTCTGAAAGAAGGACGAGGTCGTCAGGCCATAGAAGGTGGGAGATTTGTTTGTCAAAGAGTGTTGGTGGTGAGCAAAGAGGTGATGGGAAGGAAATGTCATTTAAATATATGTTGAAGATTGTAGGGCTTAGGTTATCACCCTGTTTTAATCCTATTTCAGAGGGAAAGAAGTCGGATCTGCTGTTATTTATTTTTAGGCTTGTGTTGTTGTTGTCATATATGGATTTGATAATTTTGTAAAATTTTCCACCGATGTTGGATCGTAGTAGTTTTAGGAAGATTTCATTATGCCAGACCTTGTCAAAAGCTTTCCTAAAATCGATGAAGCATAAGTAGAGTTTTCTTTTGGAAGATGTGTATTTGTTCATAATCGTTTTTAGGATGAAGAGGTTATCTGTTGTTTGGCGTCCTTTTCTAAAGCCGGATTGGTTGTCAGATATCAGGTTTTCACTGGTGGTTTGTTAGTCTTTTATTAAGTATGGTAGAGAAAAGTTTTCCGAGACAGCTTAATATTGAGATCCTCTATAGTTATCTGGGTCGAGTTTTGAGTCTTTTTTTGTGTATGGCTGTTATGTAGCTTTGGGACCAGTTTGAGGGGTATATGCCATGTTGTTGAAAAGCTTTGTTAGGGTAGGTAGTATTATGTGTTTGCTGTATTTCAGGATTTCATTTGTTATTTGGTCTATGCCTGCTGATTTGTTGTTTTTTAATGTGGATATTGCTTGTAAAATCTCCTGACATTTGATTGGATCATCTAGGGGCGATGGTGCATATGTCTGTTTTTCTCGGTCAGCTATTTCCTTGAGTATTTCAGGGTGTTCACTCTCATCAGACCAGGGTTGTGAATTTAAGTTTTTATAATGGTTTAGGAGATCTTTGAATGTTTCATCAGGTGTTTCGTCTGTAGTTTTTCTATTTGTGAGGTCTTCTACCAGTTTCCAGAATGTTTTTGGGTCTGTGTGTTGGATTTCTTCTAGTTGGGAGTATATAGCATTCTTCATGTTTTTTTGCTCTTTTTCTGCATTTTCCTTAGTTTAGCTCTGGTGCTGAAGAATCTACCACGTATTTGGGGATCTTTGGGGTATTTTGTCAGGAGGTTGCTTAGGTTTTTTAGTGTATTTTTTAGGTGTTGTATGGATGGGTTTGTTGGGATTTGTTTCTTCTTTTGCTTTTTTTGTATCTGTAAGGTGGTTGTGGTGCTATTGTTAGTGCTGCGTCAGTAAGGAAATTTGATATTTTTGTTGTAGCAGAGTCAATTCCTTCTAGAGTTGTTGTAATGTCTTCCAACATAAAGGCCAGTCGCTTAAGAGAGTTTCTTGGAAGCAGTCTCTGTTCTGAATGTTGATTTTTAATCTAGAGGGGATAGGGGAGGTTCTTATTCTGGTGCAACTTGTTGGTTGAAAATGACATTTGAGGATTGTAGAGACTGGGCAGTGGACTGAAGAGCAGGTAGGTACAATTGGATGGACGTTAAGAAATATAAAGTTTTTTACTATATTCTCTGAGCATATAAAATAGTCGACCTGGCTTGATCCAAAGTGGTTATGGCATGTAAGTTTACCATTAAGATCTCCAGCTGTTCTGCCATTTAGGATTCTGGTTTGGGAGGCTATGCATAGGTCTATCAGTTTCTGTCCATTTGAGTTTTTCTTGTAGTCAGTTGAGTTGCGGTGTTTTATATTATCATCTTGTTTGTACAAATGGAGGAGGGGGATAAAGTTTGGGTTGTCGTTTATTATGAAATCTTTTGCAGGGCCTGTTAATGAGCTGGTCCTTGCATTAAAGTCTCCAAGGAGTAATATGTCTCCTTTTTTGAGAATGTGGCTATCTCTTGTTCTAGTTCTGTGAACTGGGTTTTTAGGTAGTTTGAGTCTTCAGGGGGTATATAATTTGTGCAGATGAATAGGTCTTTTTTCCATCCAAATTCCTTCCCGAAAAGTTGTATCCATGAACTGTACGGGTTTTTCGTTTTTTTGTAGGACAATTTTTTTGCATAGGAGTTCCTAAACATCACCAGGAGCCCGCCAGAGCCCCTGCCAGAACCTCTAGTGGAGACACTATGTTTGGGGATGAATTGATATCCTTCTAAATTGAAATCAGGCGTGTTTTGAGGTGTTGTCCAGGTCTCTTGAAGGGCGATAAAGTCATGCTTTTTTAGTTCCTTTAAGATTTGAGGGTCAGTATTTACATTATTTACATTGACCTTCTACATTCCACGAGAGGAATGATAACAGATTCCTGAATTTAGACATCGAGAATGATATAGTAATTGATTTTGACCAGTTGTTTACCGTAGCTGGGAATATCTATGAGCAGTGTAAGCTTACAGATATAGGCATGTGTGCTGTTCTGTTCAGCAGAATAAAATTAGGGATGTGGGTGTGCAGACCAGAGAACAGTCCAGTGAAGGTTCCCGATTTTCATTGAATGTCGTTATTGCCGAAGTATTATTAGCAGCATTTTACAACAATAACAATTCGCTGACTTACAGTGAAAAATTATAGTAAAAGGTATTTATTTTTGGTTGTTTGGCATTTTTATTTGCTGGCATTGTTTCAGATAGAATACAACGGCCTATTTCATACAATCAGGAATAAAAAAGGGGTTAAAACCTTTATGTTCAAACTTTCGTAGGAAATATAAAAGTGGCAATTTGAAATTTTATTTTTATTTGATATTTTAATGTCGGTGGGCCCATGAAATGCAAAATAAAGTTGCTGTTGCCTCACACTGGGTTTCGCCCATTGGTAAAGAAATCCCTTCTCAGAGGCACTTCTACCAGGGATGATTCCTGATTGCTCATCCTCCAGGGGTATGTGTCCCACCCTCTGTCCCATCCTAAAAAAAATGCCACCCTTAATAGAGAGTGTGCCCAAATTGGGGAGATATAAAGCCCTGTGAGTACCAAATTATGTGTTACAAAATTATCTAGGGAAATGCTCTTCGCCCGTGTTTCACACGAGCTTTCATTGAAGTTTAGTTTGAGCTAAATTCTGATTATTAAAATGAGATAACATCTAATGCAAATCGAACTGCCCTATGTCACAGTTAAAAGCATCTTCACAAGTCCAGGTAAATCCTAAATCCCGGGGTTTAGCTGGACATTTTTATGTAATCTATGGTAATAGATTTACATTATGGGGGTATGAATTAAGTTTGAAGATATCCTTCCGCCGTCCGACCAACGTACACATCCTAAAGAAAGAGTTCTTGAGCTCATCCTTGATATTGTCTGTATTTTCTGTTTATCGTGATATTGTTTTCTTTCTTGAGTCTATTACTTTAACAATAGATATGTTACAATACTCCTTTGTATCTTAAAGTGTTATCTTACAGCGTTTTGCTGGTCCCAGTGTCTCAGTTCGCGCGTAAATAGGCAGGGGGTTGTCGGGGTTGTCCTCGAGTGATTTGACTTGATCACTGCTGCGAACTTATTCTTCTTCTAGGAGACGTCTTAGTTCGATAGAGGCGCTATAATCTATTCTTTTAATCAGTCTCTTCTTCGTAATGTTTCCGTAAAATATTCTTGACAAACCCTGTTGCAAGGAATGTTAATTTTGTGCCGAGTTCGAGTGTCCCATTTCCCGTTAATTTACGGTACGGTATATGTCGAGTTGACAAGAATCGGGTCAGTCTGAAATGGTGAAATCAGCATGAAGACCGGGGTCGGTAAGGGGTGGAAAAATTCTAAAACTGATGTCTCATTGTTCAATCAAATAGATGTTTATTCCGCTGAAAGCGTAATAATGTTTCATTAATGTAAGAAGAATAAAGAGTTGTTTATTCGAGCAAAAATCTCAAGAGAAGCATTGTCTATGAGCTGCCGTTTATGACAATATTATACACGGTGTATATATATAATGGAGCATGGAAATATGGTGATAATGAATGAATATGGTGTGAATTGGGTCATTATATTGGAAATGTTGTTATATTGAAAGTTACAAAATATGGGATGGTTTTATCGTATATTGTAACATTGTGGCAATGTATATGAAATGTTATTTATATAGGAATAAAATGCAAACTAAAGTAGTTTTATATATATATGAAGAGTGGTGTAATTATATACACTCTACATTTGCTAAACATATAAACCGATTGAACGTATATAGTGTAAACTGATATTGAACGTATATAGTGTAAGCTGATATATATATAGAACGACTGAATACGGCGTATTTGATACGGCGTATTTGTCAAAGACGCTTAACGGATATGGCAGGCGGATATGGCAGGCGGAAGTATGCTGTGAGCATGCACGTTGTGCTCGCGCAAAGCATTGCGGTTCCAGTTCCACGATAACAGTGGCCATTGACTGATTCCCGCTCTCAAACAAGGGTCTCCGACACAATCCAACGACTCGACGACTTGGTTGCCGGTCAACAGTGGCCAGTGCCATATTAAAATTTGCGAATAGAGAGAGGTCAGCCCGTCGCCACTTTACGGTGGCCCATAGACGACATGCTATATTTTTTTAGTTTTGAGTTTATTTTTTTTACTTCTAGGTTTCATTTTTTTGTTTTAGGTTTATTTCTTTAGTTTTCACCCGGTGAAAACCTTCTCACCCGGGTGGAAAGTTTACCATCTGAGTGAAAACCTTCTCACCCGGGTGAAAACGTTTTCACCTGGGTGAGAAGGTTTTCACCTGGGTGAGAAGGTTTCCACCTGAGGTGAAAATTCACGTGATTGTGCCCTCGTTTTAGTTCCCTTGCACTGACATTCCGGCAAAATGGAGGGTGGTTCGTTCAAAAGTATAGATGATCTCAAACTGTCAAACTGAGCTTTCATGTTTGCTCATGCAGTCGATAAATGATATTTCACGTCTTGCGTGTTTTATATACCGGTAAGTTGTATTTCACCCTACTGAATCGACAAGTATGATTGTAGGTAAACACCGCTGGTCACGTGTCAAATCACAGTCAATGGTAGGTTTTTCGGTGCTTTCGTTATCAAGCGTGGGCGTGTGTCTGACCAGACGACAGTGACCACAGCCGAAAATGAACCTTTTTCAGCATATCGATGACAGGTATGGTTACTGGTGTCCAGTCATTTTTTGATGGAGAGATATCGTACTATATTGTCACCAAATGTAGGCTTATTACTATTTCAAGTTAACAAAATTTTTAAACATTTTTGCGGCGAGAGGTGTTTTTAGGTGTTGGTGGACAGTCCATGGTAGGTATTAGCATCGAATTATAGTGTGAGGAAATGAGCACAAAATAAACACGTGGGAACTTACTACCTGCCTCATGTATCACTGACTCATTCATCTCTCGATTCCTTTCACTTGTGTGTGTTTAAGAGGAGTATGAACCATTAATAGTTTATTCTCTGTCTGTCTGATATTACGACAGTCCATGGTATCATCATCGGGCCGATCGACAGTCCATGATAGGTCAAAATACGGTCAGTCCGAATTGATGCACAGAGAGCACATCGTCTGATCCAATGATTCGCCAAATGGGCTGTTGCCAAGAAAAATGGTAGCTACCATGGACTGTCGACATATCTGATATACAATCATATGTTGCCTCATTATAACATTGCAGCTGTTATCCGGCTTCAATGTGAAGTGATCAAATCTACAGTTCATGGTCGCATGACACATGGACTGGTCGCATGACACATGGACTGGTGCATTCACCTATAATCATACTTGTCGATTCAGTAGGGTGTGTATTTTCAAACCCGTGTTCTCTACGAGCACACGAGCTTGTCATGTCTGAAAATAGAAAATTAGGCCCCGTATAATCGAACCCGTATAATCTGCATAAATTGTATTGCCCCGCATCATTCAGTGATTCAAAGTGTTCGGTAGCTAAAATCGAATAGTCAGATCGCGCAAGACAAACCACCTAAGACGAATCGTCCAACGCCCTGTGTCGGATCGGCCGATGTAGTTTTTGGAGCTTATTGAGTTTTTTTATTTAGTTGGGTGAGGTTTAGATTTGTCTTGATACCTCTAACTGATGCCTGATAGGGTAACCAAATACGGTCATTGTACATTTAAATCGCATTAGGCTAACACATACGATGGAGATAGAGTCGCGCCTATCACAGCTCAGGATGAGGCTAGGTTAAAAATCATCAATCGGACTAATAGTGAGAAATGACGAACGAGAGAATAAACGATAAGTTGATAAATTTTGACCTTCTGCGTTGTCTCTCGTGACTGTATTGAGTCCCACACTAATTATGTGGAGGTTCGAGAAACATAATAGATGAAAAAGTCCAGCTTCAACTGTTAGCCTCCTTTTCTAAACGATGCCCGACTAGACGCTTACCTCCCCTTGACTCGCGCTTTTCCCCAAGCCATCCGCATCTTAGGATAATACTAGTGAGATGGGATAGAGTTTAGATCATCGTAGACAAATACTTCGGACTGATTCTCAAAGTAAAATTATTGCTTTCGTAATAGCTTGAACCTAATTTTGATCTCAAACCCAGCGAAGAAAAGAAGAAATAGTATAGAAGCAATTTGTGTTTCTGTTTCGGTTCGTTGATACGGTGTTCACGGTAGACCTGTTATACGATAGTATTCACAGGATCTCCATTTCTTTCTCCTGAATCCATTCTGCTGTATGGCTCAGAATCGTCTTCGTCAGCCATTATGGCCCATGTTAAACTGATTTTGAATTTTCTGCTTTCTAATGTAAGCTTATATAAGTGACTCCACATTTGGCAGCTGCGCCAGTCGAGTGTCAAATGCAGGAATATTTGATGTTAATATGTCTATCAAGCCTGAAACATAAATAATATTCAGTGAGTTTCATGTGCATCCATTGGACTCGGTGATTATTTTAACCAATTGCTAGACAAATTGCGAAGCAATATCCGTACTATGGATTGGTGAAATCTGACTGGTTTGCGGGCTGGCTGCTTGGTTGCTTGGCTGGTTGTCCGTTTTCAACATTTCAGGATACTATTTCATGTTTTGTTAAAGCTTGAGCTCTACCCTGTATTTCACAAACTAAGCCTCGCCTAATCCCATATGCTGATATATTCAGATAGCATACCTGATGCTGCATTGACTGCACCCATCCACTTCACCCTGGGGTATATCCCCCCCCCCCCACCCCAGGAACGGATCTCCAGCACTGTATCTCTGAATCTAAAACTCACCCTACTACGAATGAAAGAAAACCAGCCTCATTAAGCACCAAAATCTACACTGGACGATCTGACACAGGACGTTGGACGATTCGTCTTAGGCGGTTTAACTTGCGCGCGATCTGACTATTCGATTTTAGCTACCGAACTCTGTGAATCACTGAATGATGCGGGGCAATACAATTCTGCAGTGCCGATACACAAATAACTTACTGATATATAATAACGATGCAATTTAAATGACAGTAACTGGCTTTGTGGAAAAAAACGGCCATTCTCGAACCCACACCGCAGCAGAATGCCCGTGCACAAGATTATACATTGCCTAGTTTTCTTTTTTCAGACATGACAAGCTCGTGTGCTCGCAGAGAGTTCGGGTTTGAAAATACAAAATAAAAATAAAACATGCCAGACGTGAAATATCATTTATCGACTGCATGAGCAAACATAAAAGTTCAGTTTGACAGTTTGAGATCATCTAGGCCTATACTTTTGAACGAACCTCCCTCCATTTTGACGAAATGTCAGTGCAAGGGAACGAACACGAGGGCACGATCACGTGAATTTTCACCTGAGTGGAAACCTTCTCACCCAGGTGAAAATCTTCTCACCCAGGTGAAAATCTTCTCACCCAGGTGAAAATCTTCTCACCCAGGTGAAAACGTTTTCACCCGGGTGAGAAGGTTTTCACCCAGGTGGAAACGTTTCCACCCGGGTGAAAACTAAAGGAATCAACCTAAAAAAGAAAAGAAAAGAAACCTAACGCAAAAAAATGAAACCTAGAAGTAAAAAAAAATAAATTCAAAACTAAAAAAATTTAGCATGTCGTCTATGGGCCACCGTAAAGCGGCGACGGGCTGACCTCTCTCTATTCGCAAATTTTAATATGGCACTGGCCACTGTTGACCGGCAACCAAGTCCAGTCGTTGGATTGTGTCGGATACCCTAGTTTGAGAGCGGAAATCAGTCAATGGCCACTGTTATCGTGGAACTGGAACCGCAATGCTTTTCGCGAGCACAACGTACATGCTCACAGCATACTTCCGCCTGCCATATCCGCCTGCCATATGGCATCAGATCACAATTAGTCACTTCCGGGTCGGTGCCCACGATCTACTTTGTGTAGAAATTTGAGAGCAGATCTTTGTGGATTTTATTAGGTGGGATTATTCAGCATTTCTGATAAATTTGATATTTCAAATTGCAGATGAGGCTTCAAACTGTACTTCTTGGTGTTGATTTGGCAACATTGGGGCAAAGCCTGGCGGAAGGACACATGAAGAGTGGAGGTGAAAAGGCTCTCTGTTTACAAGTTGAATGACATTTGGTAACACCACTCAGCTGCAAATGGCGGCAAGTTGAAATTTCCACGGTCAACATCTGTCAAGACTTCCACTGGTAATGTCCCACAAGGTAAATATTGACATGCCAGGTGGATTTATGCATTGTGAATTTTCTGGATTTTTGCCGATTTTTAACGCTAATACATAACAAGTAACAACATTAATTGTATACTGATGCCATATCCGTTAAGCGTCTTTGTCAAATACGCCGTATCAAATACGCCGTATTCAGTCGTTCTATATATATATCAGCTTACACTATATACGTTCAATATCAGTTACACTATATACGTTCAATCGGTTTATATGTTTAGCAAATGTAGAGTGTATCTAATTACACCACTCTTCATATATATATAAAACTTCTTTAGTTTGCATTTTACTCCTATATAAATAACATTTCATATACATTGCCACAATGTTACAATATACGATAAAACCATCCCATATTTTATAACTTTCAATATAACAACATTTCCAATATAACGACCCAATTCACACCATATGCATTCATTATCACCATATTTCCATACTCCATTATATATATACACCGTGTATAATATTGTCATAAACGGCAGCTCATAATTGTCTTGTAAACAAAGATGCGTCTTTCACAACCTGTGCCCCCCGCACACTATTTGGATCATATCATATTAGTAGGTCCTTCGTCATCTACACCAAGAAAATGCTTTGCCATAATCACTGATAATAAAGATACTTGAATCCTGACCCTGTCGTACGGATGACTTTTGGGTGTCAAACGTTCGTATCTCGGGTGTGTGCTTGCATGCTCATCACGTGCGCAACTGTGGTCGTCCAATCGCTGAATGGAATTCACGCGTGTTGTTCAAATAGATGCTCGACCAGCTAATCAGCTGACTGACTGTCCACGTGCTGTCCTTTTTTGGCGTTAGAGGTGGACCTCAAACATCAGCCCCTGTTGATCTGTTTTCACAGTTATTCAGGTTGTAAAGGTGAAAGGTTAAGCATCTACGTTTCTCGAGTATTGTTCTTTTGTTAATCTTTTTTTTCCCGGAATGAACTGGAACAATGCAAGGACTTTATATGGTTAAAACATGGGAGGCTCCGTGGGTATTTTGTTGGAGCCTAAATCACGACTCCACGGTTCCGCGGCTGAGTGACCTACTTTCGAGTGGAACGTAAACAAAGCGACGTGGCGCGCTATAGCATTGCTGAGGTGTGAGAATCCAGGTATTTTAAATAGCTGTTGTGTGCAAGATTAACAATTTCTTGGACTCATACATGCGACGTTTTCTTCTTTGATGTTACCAGAAGTAATCTGTTTGATATTGATATGATATAGTTCTAACCACAATAATCAATTGATACGACATTTGATCACCAGAATATATATATATATTTAAAATAAAAATATTTATACATTTTTTTTACTCAAATATATACTAAACAAGACAGTGTTAGTGATTGTGTGGCTATGTACAGTACACTCTAATATGAGTGAAAGCATTATATAGCTAGGCTACTACCCTCCACCACACCATGAAGCAACAACAATAATCTACCAGTATAACCATGAGAATACCTAATGTAAAACTGGAAACCAAAAATAACAATACAAAAAATTAAATATTTAACAAAAAATTATATTCCCATAAGGTTGAGAGAAATGAAACAGAAATTCAACCGAATATGCCATTTCTCCTAGTATTACCAGTACTAAAGTTTAGTGGGCCTAGAGAATTCATTTTACACAGTAAGAAGTAGTCATTAGTCTATATAATCTGATAGCATAGTATTTATACCCCCGCAACGAAGCTTGTCCATCCGTCTGTCCGTCCGTCTGTCTGTAGACACAATTTTTTCTGGACTACTCCTAAGATTTAGCTTCTATTTTAATGAAACTTTACATATTGCATGTCATATTTACAAGGCGAAATTTTTATTTTTGACATATTTATGACGTTTTGAACTTTATAGGACTTTGCCATTTTCAGGATCTATTCCCATGTAGAGACAAGTTTCTAGTGTTATCAATTACTCCTACTATTTTTATCAGAAGGTTCTGAAACTTTGTAGACATGTTTGAAGATTTGCATCTCCTATTTGTGACATGAAATATAAATTTTTGTCAAAATTACCCAGACTTGGACTTTGTCGATTTTTTGCATATATTCCAATATATAGAGCATGTTCTTGTGTAATTAACTAGTCACACAATTATTACTGGACGTTTCTGAAACTTTGTACACATGTTTAATATAGTTTGAAGATGTGCATCTCTTATTTATGACCTGAAATATTTGGTCAAAATTACCAGGCCTTCTTTACCCAGACTTGGACTTTGTCGATGTTCTGCATATATTCCAATATATAGAGCATTTTCTTGTGTAATTAACTAGTCACACAGTTATTACTGGATGTTTCTGAAACTTTATACACATTTTTAATATGGTTTGAAGATGTGCATCTCTTATTTATGACCTGAAATATTTGGTCAAAATTACCAAATTTCTTCAAATATTCATGTAATGAGTGCTGATAACCTGACCAGCAAGCAGTATTTTACATTCTAATATTCCATCATTATACCCTCCCCCCCTCCCGCCCCCCGCCCTGCATTAAAGCTGCGGGAGGGGTACAGGATCGGCTTGTCCATCCTGTAGATACAATTTTGTCCGGACCAATACTCCTAAAATTTTGCTTCCATTTTAATACATTTACCGTTCGATTCACACATTTGTTACAGACTGAGTTATGGCCCTTCCTATCCTTGGGTTCTATTTATATTGTATTGAAATATTACTCGAAACGGGATACTTGTGTCTTACTTGTGTCTCAGTTATCCCTTAGGATAACAGTTACATCTAGTTATATTTATACTTGCCTTGCCACCAACTCGTCAAACGAGCCGTCTTCCCTGACTGACACAGAGCCTCGCTCTGGATATGACCCAGTTTACCTAATATGGCGAGACTGTGGAGTCGTGTATTTATGCCTATTAGCTTGGGCCACATGCTTTCTCGCCAGTGTCTACCTTCCACTGACCCAGAGCCTCGCTCTGGATATGACCCAGTTTACCTAATATGGCGAGACTGTGGAGTCGTGTATTAAATTTCATTAGCCTTAAAACTTATGGCTGTTATGTCTGTATACTGGACCCCTGCTGACATAACAGGGGTAGTTTAGAAATTAGCTATGCCATACGAAAAATTTCAGTTCGGATCAATCAGCGGCGAGAAAAATGCCTTCTGTCACAAAATCTTCACTGACCACCCTTCATTGATACACAAGTCCACGGTCCCGTGACTGAGTGACCTACTTTCGAGTGGAATGTAAACAAAGCCCCGTGACGCGCTCTCTGGCTCAGGTTGAAGAACCAAGGACTAACATGCTGCTGTTCTAACCCGTGGAAAAGATCGAAAATCTTGATATAAGTAAATTCTACTGGGGCCCCGAGACTGAATACATCTGTTCTTCTCGCTATTGCCGTGCAATATAGGCCTAAACGCAGCTGCAAAAACAAGAGCTGAGGTGGCCGAGTGGATTAGGGCGCTTGCATTTACTGCTGGCAATTTGGTGCCAAAGTCTGAGAGCACAGGTTCGAACCCCCACGGGGTCGACCCATCCAGCACTAGTTTCTGTGCTTTACCAAGAAAGTCTCATGCTAAAAATAATTGATTAATAATCGAATCTACTTATAAACAATGTTTTATTAAAATGATAAGTTGACCCAGCCATAGATTACATCCCAAAGCCTATAGGCTCTAGTTGGTGATTCGAATGATTCTTGAGTCGATGCCTCCATTATACAATCTCGTACATTTCATCCCCCGCGCTTGTTTTGAATTAGCGTGTCGGTATCCTCAGTCTGCGGTATTTGCTTTGACTTCCTATGTCGATTTCCGCTTGACATCAGAGCAGTTGGCCGGCGATGAAATTGAAACCTGTCACATCTCATACCTCGCAGCGGATTGGCCTAATCAACCATCTTAGCGCGTTCACTGATTGAGTTGATTCAGGGGTAACCCCTCCATCTATTTATATCCAGAACTCATATGGGTAACTAACCAAGCCAGTGTATCGATCCCAATAGATCGATCGATACACTGGCTCGCGAGGATGAGTTAAAAGCGTCTCAATTGCATAAAATAATTGCACAATATAATTGCACAATTTGATACATTACAATTAATTACAATTAATCCAACCTTTCCACATTAATCCTTGGACAATACTGTCTTGCCCAGGTGACGACGACAGATGCTCAGCACGTAGGAACCGCGTTAACTCCGGTTCGTTCTCATGATCTCTCCCCTATATCTATAACATGGAGCGGGTTTTTCAACTATTGATAACTGGTGTAAATCTGATAATATGGATCAAATATTCCTACAATCCCAAGAAAGGCTCTAAGTCGATTGGTCGGATTTATTGAAAGTGGATCTATTGTATTTAACACCTCATTATCAATGGGAAGGAATTTAGCTCGACCACACCATAAGATCTTCAAGCTTAACTAATTGGCTAATATTTGTTTCTATCAAAATATTTCACTTTTCCAAAATCTTGCCTCCTTCTCCGAAGCTTTAACGTGATTATTTTGATTATTAAAATTGACAGTTCCAGTACGTTAATCTACGAAAGCCGCGAATTTTGACATCCATTCATCCCCGGCAACTTTAACTTCGCATGTATGATAATTAGGTCTTTCCATTTCCAATGGATAGACCTTTTGTTATTCTACGGATTGTTAGGTCTTTCCATTTCCAATGGAATAGACCTATTGTTATTCTGTTTATTATTAGGCTTATTATTATTCCAAGCACTTTTTTCTTTTCGGCATGAAGCCTTTGAGATAGAGCTTAGATATTCGGCACACGTTTAGACCCAAGTCTGAAGATGTGCATATTTGTATCCAAAAGTGACCTTTACCTTGACCTATTGATTTATAGGGCAGTAAAGTCAAAACTGCCAATGCGAATATAGGTCGAACGGTTAAGAACGTGCAGCGGAGATTTAGAATGCAGATGTTTGATATCATCTACAACAAATTTAGTCATAAAATAAGTAGGTCATGACGGCAGGTTCCGAGTTCTCTCCCCTGACAATGCCTTTCTTGTCGGAGGATTGCAGGATACATTGTACAACGTATCTGTGGGAAATTTTACGGTTCGTAAGTTTTATGCATGGCCATGCTCCCGTTTCTTATTCAGGGTGTTACGTAACAGGGTAAAGGAGTGGTGTCCCTTTATCTATCTTGTGCAACCTGCCATTTCATAATAGCGGAAGTTACAGAGGTGAGTCTGGCAGCATTTATGAAGACTTCCATGTCCTAAAATAATATGACCTTGAATTTGACCTTTGACCTTTAGAATCGTGCCCATATGAGGTCAAAGTTTGATGGACGATACTCAAACGGCTGATGCGATCAGTCTGCCAACTGGGTCAGTTGACATGCGTGACATGCCGAGTTGATCTGGAGTGTCAGATGTCGGTCATGGCCTTGACCTTTGCAACTGCATGCATTCGAATGTCGAAAATACGGCTTCCATTTACTTGAAAAGTAGGTCACTGGCAGCCATTATACTAGGACTCACGAAAGAGCATTCGATGGTCTTTCGTTTGACAGTAAAAACAAGACGATCCGATGTGACCTTGACCTTGAATATCACCTGATACCAAAAGTGATTTACTTGATTTCTATGAAAAGTATAAGGTCTAGGAATCTGTAATTCAGCACAGATGTTCCCCATCACTCAGGAATGAAGTCATACAAATTTTGACCTGACCTTGACCTTGGTTCCAGAGTAATGGCCCTTGTAAATTTTCACACTTGAAGGGCTGTAATGAGAAAAGTATTCCTCGCCCGGACTTGAAATTTGCATGTAAATATAGGTCATTAAATGACGTAACAGAAAAGAAGTAGAACAGGAAAAAAGGTACCAGAAAGGATAGGAGATATTTGACAAAATTCGAAATTTTCACGTTTTTGATGCCATGGCGAAACTGCAACTCCAATTCGCACCATATTCACAGGACATTGAGAGAATATATATATGTATATTACTGTGAAATTTCAGGAATGTAGCTTTGATAGATTTAGAGATATTAAAAAGACAATTTTCCCTAACTATTAAGCCGTTAAATGGTTCTCTCGCCCTGTTTGTGGTCATTTGTTGATTTCATCTATTCAATGGTCGCTGTCAATTTCGCTATAGCGATTCGGCTGTAGCACTCGAGGCATTCCGTGTTGGCAATAAAATTAATGTCGTGTTACATGACGGGGCTGGCTCATTTTTGAAAACATTATAACTCTTGAACCGCAATAGATGCGAACTTCTAATTTGTTGCCTGGTACTTCCAAGAATGAGTTCTTTCCTTGACAATGATCCCGTAGTTCTTGATACAAATGCAATTATGTGACCAATTCTGCTTCATGTCACATGACCATCGATATTTGGGGTCATTTTTTCGGGAAGAAAAACAGTTTGCGATAAGCACAGTCTCCAGGCGATCAAAAATCAAGCTTAACTTTCTCCATTCAAGCCATTATTTGGGCTCCAGGGACAATTTTCTAAACACATTTCAACGTACTAACATTTCCGGATCGATGAAGGAGCCATCTAGGGCCCAAATGAAGCTCAGAAATGTGTTCAACAGCTGCCGCTTACCAATATAGGCAAGTTTCTTAGAAGAAAAACGCAATAAAAAACTATAAGGTAGTAACCAGCAATGTGAAAAAAAACGTGTCTGTGCGAGTAAAGCGACCAAAACAATGGTCGCGACCGAAGCGGCCCGCAACCGTGTACTTACTTATTTGCAGTAAGAAGAGAAAGACCGCGTCATTGTACCAACAATGTCTAGTTATTATTATTATTCTGTTTTCGCGATAGCGGCTAAACGGTTTCACATACAGCTTAGATATTTGGGACATTTGTAGATACCGGGCTGAAGTTTCTGGTACAGGTGTTCAATTTTGACCTTGACCTTGACCTATTGAGCTATGGGCGTTTTTGATAAAAACACCATTTTGCGAATATTGACCAAACGCATAAGGCGATGCAGCTGAAATTTGAAATGTGAAAGTTTGCAGATACACCCAACAAAGTAACCAATAAAATAAGTAGGTCAAACAAGCGGTTTTCGAGTTCTCTCCCCTGGTGCTGTTTTTCGTGTCTTCGGTGTACAGTCAAAACTAAAGAACATATCTGAAAGAAAGTTGTTGGTTGGTAAGTCTTACATATGGCCATGCTGTAGTTATATTTTTGAATTGTTACGTAACAAGAAAAAGTAGTTATCTCCCCTTTAATACTTTTCAAAACCCGTTAATTTATAAGGAAATAGGCTATGGAATTGATACTCCTAATATTACTGAACACTTTAATGACCGAAAAGGATGTGACCTTAAATTTGACCTTTGACCTCCAGGAGCGTCGCTATATGAGCGCAAAGTTTGGTGGTCAAATCATGAACGGCTAATGCGATCAGCCTGAAAATAAGGTCACGTGACCTACGTAACGTCACAAGGTCAGCACTTGTATCAGAATTCGGCCTTGACCTTGACCATTGAAGTGATAAGCATCCAAATATCGAAAATACGGCTTCCATTTACTAAGAAAGTAACACGCCGACAGGCAAGAAACAATGACACAATAGTAAGCACAATATTGTCTTTCTTTCCGTGCTACTTATAAAACGATCGGATGTGACCTTGACCTTGAATATCGCAGAATGTAAAAAACATTTTTCGCGTTTTTCTCAAAAACTACATCAGGCAGCAATCTGTAATTTGGTACATTTGTACGCCATGATGCAGGTATGACGTCACTGCATTTTCAACCTGACCGTGACCTTGGCTCTTGAGATATGGTCACCGACAGTTTTTGCGACTACAGGGTTATAACTCGAAAACTGTTGGGAATTTCAAGTTGGAATTTGCACATGAATGTAGGTCATTATATGACGTAACAGAAAAACATTAGAATCCATCAAGATATACCAGAAAGAATAGAACATAATTAGCAATTTGTGAAATTTACGCTTTATTCAAATTTTACGAAAAGTATTTACTCAATCATCACTATATTTAGCTATTATTGGGGGAATATATATATGTATTTGCCTGTGAAATTTCAGGAATGTAGCTTTGATAAGTTCAGTGATATTTAAAAAAAAACAATTTTCCCTAACTATTAAGCCGCTAAATGGTTCTCTCGCCCTGTTTGTGGTCATTTGCTGATTTCATCTATTCAATGGTCGCTGTTCATTTCGCTATAGCGATTCGGCTGTAGCACTCGAGCCATCCCGTGATGGCAATTAAATAAATGTCGTGTTACATGACGGGGCCAACTCAATTTTGGAAACTTTTATCTCTTCAAGCGCAATAGGCACGGACTTCAAATTTGTTGATTCTTGAGATATGGTTACTGACGGTTTTGCGAATGTAAGATCATTACTCAAACACAGTTGGGAAGTGTAAGTTGAAATTTGCTCGTGAATGTAGACCATTACATGACGTAATAGATAAACAGAAAAACCCATGATAAGATACCAAAAAGAATACGAGATATTTGGCAAATTTTGAAAATTACGCTTCACTCAAATTTTGTAAACGCCTTTTCGCCAATCGTCACTAGTTTTATCGTACGAGTGACGGAATATATATATGCATTCACCTATAAAATGTGACGATTGTAACTTTAATAGTTCCGGAGATAAAGACAAAACAAAACATTCCCCACTTTGCGTGGGCTATTTGCCTATTACCCGTCAGATTAAACGCTTTCGGTATTCGTGGAATGTGAGGTGGCCGTTCATTTCAAGCGTTCAGTTATATAACGCAAGATCAGTTTCAAAGAGCCATTAAGCGGTTCTCCAGACATGTTAAACAATTAAAGCTTTCAGGATTTCCTTTTCCGACTGTACAAAGCGAGTCACCCCGCGACTGCAATTAAATGAACGTTGTTTTACATAGTTAAAGGTGCTGGGAACCGTGAGGATCCCTTCTGTAAGCCAACGATGCATTATCTATATTTGTAAATAAACTGAGAGTGTTCAACTATTATTATATCGACATCGCATATGTAATACGACATGAATTTAATTTCCAAAGCTGGAAAACTTTCATCGATGTCGCGTTACATAGGCGATGTCAGATTGGCTGTAAAATGCACGACTGAACTCTCCTCAGTCCTATACTTATAACGTCACCTACCTAGATGACGGTACCGAAAATTAAATAATTCATTAGGTCCACTCGTATCATACAATAAGGCCACTCAGAATTGTTAATAGTACTCGGTGGTGTCTGTAACACGTGCTGGTATGCACAAAACTCTATTAATCTGTTTACAAACAAAGCAAACCGCCTGTATTGACGTAATTAATATTATTTCACTTTTGAAATGGCGGCTAAACGGCTTGATATACAGCTAAGATATTTAGGACATATATAAATACTGAGCAGAAGTTTCTGCTACATGCATTCTATGATGACCTTGACGATGACCTATTCAGCTATGGGATTTTCCAATAAAAACATCAGTTTGTTAATGTTCACCAAACGCATGCGAGGAGTCAGCTGAAATTTAGAATGTAAATGTTTTAAGATTTACCCAACAAAATGAGTTGATAAAATAAGTAGGTCAGAGAAGCAGTTTTTGAGTTCTCTCCTCTGCTGCTGTTTTTATTGAGAGGCATGTGCAGAGTCAAAACTGAAGAACATATTTCAAAGAAAGTAGATGGTCGCTAAGTCTTATATATGCCCATGCTGTAGTTATATTTTTGAACTGTTACGTAAGAAGAAAAAGTAGTTCTCTCCCTTTAATGTTTTTCAAAACTCGATATTTTTTACAGAAATAAGCTACAGCATTGATATTCCTGATATTAATGAACACTTTAATGACCGAAAAGAAATTTGACCTTAAATTTGGCGTTAAGGGCCGTCTCCACATGAGTGCAACGTTTGCAGATCAAATTTTAAACGGCTAATGAGATGACGTTACACGTCACATGGTCACCACTTGTCTTAAAACCCGACCGTGACCTTTGAAGTAGTAAGTATCCATATATGGAAAATACGGCTTCTCTATTTTGAAAAACTAACGCACTGACAGTGGAGAAAAAATATCACAATAGTGAGTACAATATTTACTTTCTTTCAGCACTAATTATAAAGCGATCTGATATGACCTTGACCTTGAATATCACACAATGTAAAAAGCGTTGTATGGATTTTTCTCAGAAACTACACCTTGCAGGTATCAGTATTTTAGTACATTTGTTCCCTTTAATACAAGTATGACGTCACTGATTTTTCAACATGACCTTGACCTTGATTTCCTTAGATATGGTTACCGACAGTTTTCAGACTACAGCGCCATTACTTCAAACCGTTAGGAATTTTAACCTGAAATTTGCACATGAATGTAGGTCATTATATGACGTACGAGAAAAACATTAGAAGCCATCAAGATATACCAGAAGGAACAGAACATAATTAGCAATTTGTGAAAATTACGCTTATTCAAATTTTGCGAAAAGTATGCAACCAATAATCACTATTTTTAGGTATGATTGAGGGAATATATATATGTATTTGCCCGTGAAATTTCAGGAATGTAGCTTTGATAGGTTTAGAGATATTAAAACAAAACTATTTTTCTGAACTATTAAGCCGTTAAGTACTTTTCTCGCCTTGTTCCTTGATTTCCTCTATTCAATGGGCGTTGTCACTCTCGCTATAGCGATTCGGTTATAGCACTCGAAGCAAACGCTGTTAACAATTAGATGAATGTCGCGTTACATGACGTGGCTTGCTCAATTTTGGAAATATGACGTAAAAGAAAAACATAATTAACAATTTTGAAATTTACGCTTTATCTAAATTTTGCGAAAAGAGTTTACTCAGTCGTCACTATATTTAGCTATTTTTGACATAATGCATGTCTGTATTTGTCGAAGAATTTCAAGAATGTTTCAAGGTTTAGAAATACGCAAAAAAAAACTATTTTCCTGAACTTTTTTTAAGCCGTTGAATGGTTCTCTCACCTCTTCCTGGTCATTTGTTGATTTCATCTGTTCAATGGACGTTGTCAATTTCGCTATAGCAATTCGGCTGTAGCACTCGAGGCACCCCGTGTTCGCAATTAAATAAATGTCGTATTATACGACAGAGCTGGCTCATTTTTGGAAACGCAATTACTGTGGAACTGCAATAGGAACGGACTGCTAATTTATTGCTTGTCACTTCAAATAATGAGTTCTTTCGTTGGCAATGACCCGGTAACGAGAACATTAATTTTTAAAGTCTTGTAAAGTTACGAGAAAGCCGTTAGGTTAAAATAATACAGCGTAGACAGAGGCTCGGCGATACTATAGTATTGGGCAATAAACAACGGGAATAACTGTGTTGCTCCAATAGAAAAAACAATTTTCCAAGCGAGCTCAGCAGGGAAGGCATTTCCTGTGAACGATAAAGGTGCCTAAAGCGAATGAATATTAACTTTCGCTGTTTATGCGGACTCTTCCAAGATGAAATACGAATAGATTTGTACAAAGAAGGTAAAGATTTGTTTTATAATTTAAGAACGCCCAGTCAACTAAAATTGCGCGCCAGAATAGGTGAGTGAACCGAATCACGACTGAATTTTGTGATTGTTTCACGCGATTGTCAATAATAGACTGGTACAGGTATTCCATTTTTATTGCGAAAATATATATATATGTCTTTATCTGTGAAATTTCAAGATTATAACATTAATTGTTTAAAAGATATAACATTTTTTTTCTTTTTCATTTCGTTTATGCTATTTACCCATTAGCCGTTGGCTTAAACGCTTTCAGTATTCGCGGAATATAAAGTGGTAGTTGATTTTAACCCTCCAATCTTTTATGCAAGATCAGCTTCAAAGAACTGTTAAGCGATTTTTCGTAGAGAAGAAATGGAGTCCTGTATGTAATCCGATACAGCGAATTGAAGTTCGCTTTTCCACTGTACCAACTGAGTCACCCCGCGAACACAATTAACTGAACGTCGCGATACATCATGGAATAGGCTGTGAACCCTACCCATCTCCTGTAAGCCCATGATGCGTTATGCATCTTTGTCAATTAAATGGAGAGTGTTCAATTATCATTATTCGATATGTAACACTACAATAATTTAATTTCAAACGCGGGAATACTTGACTGGCACAGCTACCTTTTGCCTGTGTCACTGAAATGATCGTATGTTGGCTTTTAAATTCATTTCGCCTTACATATATGATCTCAGATTTCCCTCCCAGTTTGCACTGTTTCATCCCGGCGATCACATCTGAATGCAGTCAAGAGACATCGCCTAAAAGTTTATTCAACAAGCACTGCGTTCACACAGGCATGAGAGGAAATAGCAATCTACATGCCTGCCAAGTTTAAAAGCGTAGGAACTATTAATAATATCAGCAAAATAGTTTCAGAAACTTGATATACGGGATACGTCTCGGTGAAAGCCGACTATTTCATTCAACTATAACCTTTATATCAACCACACGAAACTTTATCGACGTGTTCCCCCCCCCCCCCCACCAAGTTGTTTGACAAAATTATTCTGCAATACGCCGTCAACGTCTCTTTACGTAAATTTCGGAGTTTCATTTTTACAGTTTCCACGTATATGCACTATTGATAAAATAAAACTGATACACACTAATAATAAAGGGGATATTTATTACCATCACACCCATATTTCAATGCGATAACATTTCAAGCAGCAAGATAGAAAACGCAGCAGAATCGTCAACTATGTAGGATAATTGAATTGAAATCGACAACGCTATTAACATTAGCAAACACTTCATATAAGCGGACACAACGTAACATGCAAAAATGAAACAGACTTTAAGACAGTATCATAGTTTCCATAGTTCTCCAGATAAAAGCATGATGTATAACAAGGTAAACGTCTACATGAAGGCAATAATTTACAAAACGCTAACGAATATGTAATAAAAATTTTACAGTGGGGGACAAGAACGGTTACAAATCTCGTACTTGATGTCTACACTTATCAGTTCTGTCAATAAACAAAATGTTTCATTTAAGGTAAAGCATGGCAAAACTGAAATCAATTATTCCGTTACTACATATCACTCATCCACGCATCCACGCGACAAATGTGCTTTCTTAGAAGTTTCTCTTTCGAGACAAGTTAAGGGAGGGGGGGGGAGGAAGGGATGAAATAGACCAAAAACAAAAAAAAAGTTTCATTTGTATTCACATTTAAGCAATTTATTCTTTCATAATTGTCTTTATTATGTTGCTGACATGACAGTTACCGTATTGTTGCTTTTTACATAAAGTGTAACAGCCTTTAACAAAGTGCAACAGCCTTATTTCAAAAGGAAATGGGTAAATTTAATAATGCCACTATACGTAATAGAACTCGTCACAACTGCGTAGAGTTTCATATTAGCTTTTACTGTAAGCTTTCAAAGGCGACTGCCTCCATCATCCAGCACAAGTAATCAGTATTTACAATATACAACCAATATATACAACTAGAAATGAAAACGGATCAGTGCATTGTCCGAGTAGTAAACTATTATAAAATTTACGAAAGTATAGGCTGAGTTGAAAGGCGGTAAAATGCTGTATGTATACAAATGTGTTCAATTTAGTCCCAAACAGATGAGAGTAAAAACGTAAACAGAGTACATGTTTCAAACCGTATATCTTCAATACAGCAGATAATGAATATTGTCCAACGACGTTAGATAAACACAATGTAGCCGAGCTCCGACGTACACTTTTAAACTAAACTCAAAATTTCAGCTCCAAGCTCTCAAGCTGATTCAAAGTTTTTAATTGTCACTTTTTATTTCTATATTCGAAATTCCTATTACATTGCCACGTCCCAACTAGGACAACATGTTTTCTTAAGTACAGCTTTAACTTCTCACATTCCGCTGATTTAATTTTCACTGCGTAGCACTTTTCTTAACGATCAAAGCTAAGTTAACTTCAAAGCCTCATATCAACCTATGATGAAATGAATAATAGCTTCCTCTTCAGAGTTCCATCATTATTCCACAACTCGTATTGAAATGGCCTCGTGGTAACTGTAGTATGTGGGAATTACTGTGACAATTAAATTCTCTATTCTTCTAACATACACGTGGTCGATTAGTGTTCCACCTTCAGTGGTTGGCTGAACAACGCATTGGCTGTACCCATTTTCCTCCATAAAACGTTGTATAGAGGATGGACCACTCAACACGTTTTGGTTGAAATCTCGCATGACAATAGATCGAGGAGCGTAGGTGTTTAGTTGTTGGAGCAGTTTCTGTAAACAAGAGATGTAAAGACCCACTGTATACGATTGCGGTCTATACAGCACTGCTATTGTACTTTGCAACTGAGGGATATAAAAGGCCACATACTCTAAGTTCCACACAGGTGGCAGAATTTCCTCCCAAATGGCTGTCTCTTTGGCATAGATTGCGACTCCACCTTTGTCCTGTTGTTGAAGTTCTAGGTACAGCTCATTTGAACTGGATATATCATACGATAAACACCGGGGACGCTGACAGAAATTACAGTTGTTCAACTGAATTTGAGGAGTTTGACTGCCATTCCTCAGCCATGTCTCTGTCAGGCAGAGAAAATCACATCTCAGCATCCGTTCATCCTGAAACATGTCTGCACCATGGGCATGAAGTCCTTGAATATTGTGTAAGAGGAAAGTAGTTTCATTTCCATTCTCTGGGATCGTCTCTACGGGAAGGAATCTTGGCATTTGAGCCAAAGCTTCAGCTATTTTCGGATTGCTAAAGATCGCACTCTCCTTGAATTGTTGTATCGTTAGACCACTCAGTGATGTTACACGGCTCAAAGCGACATAGGCTTGTCCTGGTGCGAACACTCGGTTGAGACAAACGGTTGCTTTATCTACCGTAATTCCCTGTACTTTATGTACTGTGCACGCCCAAGCCAGTTTCAGAGGAAACTGTTGCCTTATACTTCCACTGCTTGTGACATTTTCTTCAATTCTGACAACTGGTACTGCGTTCCGTGATGCAGGAATTGACCCAGAAATGTTTTCGGTAGTTCGTCGTTTCTGTCCTACTTTGTCATTATCAAATCTCACGTAGATGGTATTCACAGTTGCCGATTCTGCTGCACGTGATATACTCTCAATAGTACCAAAAACCCCGTTCACCAAACCATCCAACACATCCATGTATTTAATCAGCATTACTCGTGACCCTTCGCAAACACAAAGTACTCTGACCAGACATCCTTTCTGAACTCTAATGAATGGTTCTTTTCTTCGTACAAGTCTTCCACTTCGTGGATCCATCGCGAAATCATGTGCCTCTATACATGTAGCATTCGGGTTCAATCTGTGCAAAACAGTACGATTGTAATCATCCACTTGTTGTCGAAGAGGAAATATATGTAAATCGTTCGTTTCCTCATCCGTTTCTCGTTGAATAAGCATTGCTCTATCATCGGGTTGTAACGCCTCTAACTTCTTCTTTGTACGCAATCGATTCAAAGTATTGGCAAATGTTACATCGTCTCGTTGCCGCATGATTTCGTCCAGTTCCGTCAAACAAAAGACGCCATTCCAATAGTCTATTCCAACATTTTTGTTGCGACTCTCAGTATACAGTGACAATGCTTTCACAGGAGGCAACTGATAGAAATCTCCAACTGCAATAATGGACACTTTGCCGAAATATGTATCACCTGTTTGTTTGACTTGTCGAAGTCGTTCGTGTATGTAAAATAGTATTTTCTTGTCAACCATTGAAATCTCATCTATGATAAGAATCTCCAAACTTTGGAGCTTACATCTCAAAGTATTCAACTTGTCCTGTCCTAGATTCTGATATGTTCACGGAGTTGGTATCGGAATCGAAAACGTACTGTGAATAGTTGTAGCTCCTATGTTGAATGCTGAAACGCCTGTAGGGGCAGTTAACAAGACTGATATGTCATCAGGATTTGAGAGCAGGGGTTGAAGAATTCTCGTTGCCTCGTAATACACACATTTGATCAACTGGGACTTTCCCGTGCCTGCGCCTCCGCAAAGGTGGACGTGGAATGGGTCTGGATTTTCTCCGTTTCTCTTGGCTAGACACCAATCTCTTATTTTGTAGAAAAACCTTCTTTGTTTCCTGTTTAATGACCTAAGCATAGGTTCGGCTTCCTCTCTTGAAATAGGTGAATTGTGGATTTCAGTGTGATTTCCTTCCCCAGCTGTTCGCAAGTCCGGACAAACGTTTTCCATTGCGTCGTCTTCAATGCTGTCTTTAGGTTTCCTGTTTTCACATTCAAGTCTTTCAATTTCACTTTCTGCGCATATTTGCGCCCATGCGTCTTCCTGAGGTCCAAGTTGCTCGAGCAAGTCTTCTGCTTGATCTATTGCCGTTCCTGCTCTGTCAAAGTGTAACATATTCGTATCTACCAGTGATTTCACTGTTTGTAACTTATCGTTGAGGATAACGTTTCCGGTATTATAGAAATCTTCATATGTTTCAAAAGGTGTTGGCTTCAATTGAGCATCACAACGATGTGGGAGAAAAAGTTGAACAATACTTTGGTAGTATTTCTCAGGAGTCTTAGTTCGTGAAAATCGAGGATATCGTATAACGGCTGCATCTGTCCGTGTTCGTCGTTGAATGTAACCAAGGTCTCTCTGTAATTTATAGACTGACGTTCGACTGTCTTCTCCATCTGATGGAATTTGAGAGGTTGACAGTACTCTGAACTCGGAGCAAAATGTCCCTAAGCACATCTCTTCAAATTCATTTCCTTTTGGACGAGCTTTGTACCTGTCTGGTAAACTGGTCATCCAAATGTCATCAACATCATTTGTGTCATCAGTCGACAAGTTCTTGATCATTGAGAGTGGGCGGCTTATTCTGACGGGATTTTCTCCTACTGGGATAAACTGAACTTTACGAGAGCCTTCCTTCAACCGCAAATTACAAACTCTGTAGACTGCCTCTTGGGCGCTGATTTCCCGGCTATGAAGGTACACACCTCCTATTTTCTTCATTGTTTCTTTAGCGTCTGTATTTCCCTCGTTTGCTTCTCTCTGTGTTCGATCTAAGAGCTGACCCATTTCTCTCTCTCCTTTTGAGATGTAAGATATGATGTACACGACACACGAATATGCGTCAAGAACATACTGGATATCAAGATTCGCATTCCAAGATTTTAAAAGTGTAGCATTATACTGATTCGTCCATACATCTCTGGCCTGTCTCTTCAAAATAACGCTAGTTCTCTTAGCAAGTACTGCACTCGCTTTCTCAACCTGTTCTTGTGTTACACCAGCCTCCTGAAATATTTCATTAACAGTTGTGTGTGAAGATTCATTGTCTGTAATACATCGCCAGAGTTTCTCTAGCACTTTCTTTGCTTTGTCCAAAGACATGTCGTCGTCATCAGTAATATTTTCAGATGCTATACTGCTATCACTTGCTTTGTCTGCTGACTCTATTGGACGACAAATGAAAGTTTTCTCAGATATTGGTCGCGGATAACCATATCGGCAGTCTGTTCCATGTTTTCGACAAGACTTAGAATGATTTTTGCTATGTTGTTGAACACTGTTCACGATTTCATGCAACTGCTCATCGTCCTCTTCTGAAGGTAATTCACAACTTATGTACTTGTCAATGAATTCTACAACAGTTTCGTCATCGTTCTCGTCCAATGTTGGAGCATTCTCCACCCATAGCAGACCATGTGTATGAGGTGACCCTCTTTGCTGAAAGAGCTCGATAGAAATAATCAACAACTTTGCCGATCGGATTAGCAGGGGACATAATAACTTCTCGTAGAAATGTATGGAATCGCTTGTCAAACATTCTAGCAACTGTCACCGGATTGCTTCTCAAAATTTCACACTTCTGTGCCCAATTCAATTCAGAAACTGGTCGTGTGTCTCCTTGTTGTAACATTATCACCTTGATTACTTCCGGCCATCGAAGTTCTGCAGATGAAAAAGAACAAAACCAAGTGGGCAAGCCAAGTTGTCGTATCATTGCAAATAAATCTTTTTGGGCAGATTGCCAAAAGGGCGGAGTTCCACGTATGGGCTTAAGAAATTTGTATCCCTGGTCCGATTTCAACAGACCCTTTACTTCTTCTTTGTCCATAAGCATATTTGCCGTTATCATTTGTCCGTCTGATGTTTTACCACTTCCTTTACGAAGAGCAATGGAAACTCCTGACATTACTTGCTGCAATTCCGACAGATACTGGGAATAGAACAAATATGTGGTATCTTTTGCAAATCTATTGTCTGCATTCATCAATCTGATATGGATGTATCTTGATAGTGTTATTCGTTGTTCTCTTTTATCTTCCAATGTTGGATGTCCTGTGGGGTATTGTACTGGAAAAGCCTTAGCTTCATTTCCATTGTCCATCAACAATCTTATGGGACTATTTCGTTCAGCGGGGGCTATGCAAAGAACATCATCGAAGTGCTGGTCTAAAATTTCTTGTGCTATATCAACCGGTTGCAAGCAGGTATCTAAAGGTATACCATGAAGCTTATTATCTTCGTCTTCACTGTCGTCTGAATCACATTCTCCGGACTTCGTCGAGAACTTCCTATCAGTTTCCATCTGTAAATTGTCCTTATCTGGTTGCCCATCATTGGACGTGTTCTGCTTTGTCTCCTCCATCTGTTCTTCATCTTCACCTTCAGTACTCTTTGAATTTTCTGTTTCCTTTGAATTCTCACAGCGTGGAACAGGGTTTCTCCACGTTTCATCAAACTGAATGTCAGCATACCACATATTATTGTTTTTCAAATATCGTATTGCCTCTTCTACATGAAGTCTGTTCACAAACTGATATTTGTAATGACCTTTGAAAGCCAATTTCCGTTTCAACTTTACTCTAAGCATGTTGTCAGCAGAGTTTGGCAAAGTTCTAGTTGTCATCTGAATATTTGACGGAATACACGTAACAGCTCCATGTACCCCTTTTTGTCCACCCTTGGGTAATGCCATCATTTTCATGAAGGGAATGTTGATTGAGACTAAATGCCGTTCCAGATCATTTAAGCATTTCAGTTCATTTGGAATTGGAACGAGCTCCAAATTATTAACAGCAGCTTCAGCTGGAAGTTTGCCTGACAGCAATTTCCTATGACAGGTATAGCAGACCCAGAGGGAGGCCCTTGCTGTCTATGCTAGTGTACATGGACCATCACAAGTCAGATCACAGTTGTGCAAATATTTCTCAGAGATACATTTTTTCGCCAATTTACCTTTCTCTGTCTCCTCACTGCCGTATATTTCCTTTCTGCACTGAAGTACCTGGTGTCGAAAGAGTAACCTGTGGCATACTGCACAAATGTACTCAGGACCTGCAGCAACCTTACTCAAGAATGCTGTCTGCATAGTGTTCTCATCTTTTTTCTTTTCTTTATCACATGCTCTCCGTTCAGTGTTTCTTCCCTTCAATTCCTCTCTGTAATTTGCATTTGTATGATACTTGTTTAAACTGTAACTTTGAACTTTTTGTCGATGTTCTTCATCTTCTTGATATTTTGTACTATTGTAACATTTCACCTTTTCTTGGTGTGTTTCATCTTCTTTATATTTCTTCTTACTGTAAGCCTTCACTTTTGCTTGATGTGCTTGATCTTCTGCGTATTTCATCTTACTGTAAGCCTTCACCTTATCCTGAAACTGCTCATTTATTCTGTAATTCCTTAAACTGCTAGCCTTCGTCATTTCTCGGTAATCCTGTTTTTTTCTGTACCTTTCACGGTTGTAAGCGTTCTTTTTTTCTTTTCGTAGATCTATAAACTCGATTTCCGGTTCGTTCTCTTCACATTCAGGATTCACATTAACAGATAATACAGTTTCGTAATGAACCCCATTACAATGTTTCAGATATATTGCTTGTTTATCAAAGCTTGTATCTCTGTTTAACTGAGTAGCAGAGAAGAGTAACCATACCCCATTGTAAGTGTAAATATCTGTTTTCAAGAAATCTGCCGCTGCCAATATTTCTACTTCAGTAGCCCAAGTTTTGTCATAGCTCATTTTTGATCTTCTTATGTAAGAAGAAACTCTCTTGTACCCTGTCCTTAAATGTGGTGAAAACACTTCTTCGTTATCCAACATGTGTGAAACTACATCTCTTCTTAACGTTGCATGATTAATCTCTGTTCGGCTTATAGCGTACGAGAGCGCTCGAAAGAAACAGTTCCCGTCTGCAGAAATACTTTGTGTTTCATATGGAGTTCCCATCTCAGAACATGCGTGATTATTTCACGTGACCAACGTTGAAATTGTATTCCAAGCTGTTCACAAAGTTGTTTTTGTTTCTCAGTTTCAAGCGGGTAAAATCCAGTGTGTGGATTTCTGGTTTCAGAGATAACTTGTATATCCTCATCTAAAACTACACTATCTGTGCGCGCTTTCAAACTACATTCTGCTGGTGACTTCCCTCTCTCTTCCGTTTCAGACAGTTCCGTGGGCGGGTAACCTTGATCTTCATCGTTACATATCAAATCAACTACATCTACTCGAATATTTCCAGTCCCATCTTCTTGCGATTCGTATGTTGTAGATCGTCGAGCAGCATTCGTATCTACTTGATCAGTTTCTACAGTTGGATGTATTGTAACACCGGTTACTTCAAACTGTGTCATAGCATGAACATTCATTGATCTTGCTAGATGGCAGATTTGCTCGTAAACGTCGAGTATACTATTAGAAGAGATCAGAATACTTCTTCCACCTTCTGGTACCTGAAGTCCACGTCCATCTCGTGAATGGGAATCAAACCTAAAGTATCTTCCTTTGTCTTTTAACACTGAAAATGTGAATCCGTTAAAGCACACAAAGCAGGCGTCGGATCCACCAAGGGATTGTTCTAATGCAGCATACAAAGACGTCATATTGAAATCGGAGACATCGATGTTGGGGTTACCGCTCATTACTCCAGCTATGGATTCCTGGCGTTCAATTTGGAACATCTTGTCAAATACATCTAAATGATCTGGAAGTTCCTCCACCAGAAAATAATCATGAGCCATTGTTGAGCTTTGGTGAAGAAAATTATACAACTCATTTCCTGTCATCAACACTATGTCTAGATCTGTCGCTTGCCACAGATTTGGCTCCTTGATGTTGCTATATAGTATGGCTGATAGACTATTCGGAACGCATTGTTTTCCACGGTTTTCGCCAAAAATTGCATTACCCTGATTGAAACTACCTCGGACAGCAATATTTCCCGCTTGTCCACTAACATTCGTTGTTTGAGATAGTCCTGATGTTGCAATCGGTTCTTTAATTCTTATAGCATGTTTGTTTTCTGTTTGGGAAAAATGTATTTTACTCGTTTCTTGATGTTTTTCTTGCTTTAGGATGTCCATTTTTAGCGTTTCCCCGAAGTGTTTTGTTTTTGAAATGTCTCCTTCTTTGTGTTTTGATTGCGGAACTATCGTAACCCCTGTTACTTCAAATTGTGTCATATCAGAAACATTCATTGATCTCGCTAGATCGCAGATTTGCTGATAAACTTCCTGCGTACTGTTGGCAGAAATCAGTACACTGGTGCCACCTTCCGGTACCTGGAGTCCAAGTCCGTCTCGTGAATGCGAATCGAACCTATAATATCTGCCATGCTCTGTGAAGACTGAAAATGTGAACCCATTGAAGCACACAAAGCAAGCGTCTGATCCAACAAGGGATTGTTCTAATGCAGCACACAAGGACGTCATATTGAATTCGGAAACATCGATGTTGGGGTTACCACTCATCACTCCAGATATGGATTCATGGCGTTGTATTTGGAATATCTCGTCAAATACATCTAAATGATCTGGAAGTTCCTCCACTAAGAAATAATCATGAGCCATTGTGGAGCTTTGGTGTAGAAAAGTATACAGCTCATTTCCTGTCATCAACACTATGTCTAGATCTCTCGTTTGCCACATATTTGGTTTCTTGATTCTGCTATACAGTACGGCTGATAGACTATTCGGAACACATTGTTTTCCACGGTTTTCTCCGAAAACTGGATTGCCTTGATTATAACTCCCTCTGACAACCAGCTGTTCTATTATGCCTATATTTCCTGACCGAGTTGGTCCTGATTTTGATTTATTCCAGTTCTTTAGTGGCTGTTGCCATTCCGGTTTAGAAATACTAGCCTTCGCCATTGGTTGCTCGTATTCTGGGTTTGATATATCTAATTTGAATTTTGGATGTTCTACTTTTGGAATGTCTACTTTTGTTTTTGATGGTTTGTATTCTGCTTTCATTACAGGTCTGTATTCTGTCTCGACCGGATTGTTCGTATTACTTTGAACTATTGTTATATCTTCGAATTCTACAGTCTTGCAATTTGAGGTAGTTTTCTTATATTTTTCTGTTGTTTTTGCGTTGTCCTTATCACTGATGTGTGATAGTGGGTATTTATCCCTTGGAGAAGATGCCATGATGAGATCTGGTAAAGTTTCGGTTTCAACCTCTAATTTGTGTTTCTTTCTCTGATTTCCTGTGACATCTCTTTTCTCTAACATCATTGTGTTTCTTTGTGAAGGATCGATTAGAGCGATTCGGCCTGATCTTTCTGTTCGCACGAAAGGTTTGTCGATAGCAGCTTTCTTCATTGTCGACAAATCACATTCCTCAACATCTGCTATTGTATCAGTCCTCATAATTTGCGGCGTTCGATACATCGATTTACTCGCCTTTGAGCCGGAACTACTTGTATCTTCTACATTAACCTTTAGTGGGTTCCTCTGATCAGTAGACAAGCCAATATTCATACTCTTCCTTCTGTATTGAGAGTCTTCCGTGACACTGAGTGCTTGGTCAATCATTATTGTGTCCTCGCTTTTCTGGATAATTTCTGAATCATCTCTATCAACGTATTCGGAGAGATCAGGCAAACTGTCCGTCGCCAGCTCAATTTTACGTCTTTTTGCCATATTCTTCATTGCTTTAGCTTCAGATATTGTAGACTGAGAACAGTGTATCCCCAAGAGTCTACCTGATCGCGTTTTGCGGACACCTTGTTGTAGGTCATTTTTATTCTCAGTGATGGACCGTACGGTTTGTTGAGATTCCAGTGATGAATCCATTTCGGAGCTTTCCGTGTTTGTTTTCTTTGACCAAGTGGCATGGCTATTTTTAACTGCAGTATCTGCTAAACTGTTTGCTGACATACCAGTTTTCGTTTGGTAACGTGTTACTCTTTCGGGACATTTTCGTGTTACACCTTTAACTCTCATTGAGGAATTACCATGTTCCGTCGGTTTCATCTGTAGAGGTTCTCTATTTTCATTTGTATCAAATTCTTGCTTCACTTCCGATAGATTTTCACATGTTTGGCGTTTCTTCCTCTTATATTCTTTTTGTTTTTTAGCTTTTTGGGCACACGATTGCTTACGCTTAGCCATTATGCACAGAATAGTCAAATTATATGTGCTGATACTTCCTTACAAATGGTAATAAATATTACACACGGACAAATACTGTAAATATTCCTTTCTAATAAGGGAATACTGCTCAGTGCCAAGTAATAGTATTTATGGTCGCTGCTCTGTAGTATTGCTTGTTTGCAAATCGTTTTATTGCTCAGTGGGAATTACTGTTACTGCTCAATTGCTGTGGAAATTGTGATGACAATTCTTGCAAATATTCCTCACTGTCAAGTCCTTTATTATTTTTGTTCAGTGACAAGTAAACGTATTGTAATGGTGTTTACTGGCAAGTAATTATATAGTGGCTGGTATGCTCGCTGGCAAAGAGTCGGGTAAATATTGCTCACTACCAAGTAGTTCTCTGAATGTTGCTCGCTAGCAAGTAGCGTACCTGTTTGAAATCTTTTCAAAGTCCCCTCAGTGCCGAGGTAGACGAATTTAGCTGAACTCACTTTAGAGCTGTATCAATGTTGTTCGGTGACAATAGTTTTGTTTGTTCTTGCACGGTGGCAAGTAATTTTGTTGTTCTTGCTCGCTGGCAAGTAGTTGTATTTGTTCTTGCACGGTGGCAAGAAATTTTCTTGTTCTTGCTCGCTGGCAAGTAGTTGTATTTGTTCTTGCACGGTGGCAAGAAATTTTCTTGTTCTTGCACGGTGGCAAGTAATTTTCTTGTTCTTGCTCGGTGGCAAGTAATTTTCTTGTTCTTGCACGGTGGCAAGTAATTTTCTTGTTCTTGCTCGGTGGCAAGTAATTTTCTTGTTCTTGCTCGGTGGCAAGTAATTTTCTTGTTCTTGCTCGGTGGCAAGTAATTTTATTGTTCTTGCTCGGTGGCAAGTAATTCTATTGTTCTTGCTCGGTGGCAAGTAGTTTTGCTCGGTGGCAAATACTGTAAATATTGCTCACTAGCAAATTAGTGTATTGTAATACTGCTCGCTGGCAGTTAGTTTTCTGAATACTGCTCGGTAGCAAGTACTTCAGTAATTTAGTATTTCAAATGTGACCCTCTGGATTTAAAGTCCCCTCAGTGCCAGGGAAGACGAGTTTCGCTGAACTCGCTATTTCTTCCAGTCTGTGCACTGATTAACAAACTGGATATTATTGTGGCCCTCCGGGCAAAAGGTCCCCTCAGCGCTGGGGAAGGCGAGTTTGCGCTGAACTCGCGTTACAGCTGTAAGACAGTTTGTGCACTGATTAACAAACTGCGTACTGTTGCTTACAGTGTAAAATTGGCAAGTCCAACTGCCAACAAGTATGAACGAGGAACCCTGAAAGACAACAGAAATAAACATTAGTTGAACTAAAATACATGTTGCTCCAGTTCGAAAATCCAAGCTGCTTGCTGGAATAGTTGTATGGCAAATTCTCAAGGTGACCCATTTCTTATAGTATTGACAGACATTATATTTTTTTAAACTAATTGTTGAAATATCACCCAATTTCCTTCATTTGCCTATATTTGGTAGCAAGGATTAAATTGCGAGATATTCATAACGGTGTGATCATCGAAATCATGAAACTGAAGCATCATGCCGTTCGCAAATATGATACTCCACATAGTTGGATTATCCGGTCACCAAGTGGCATTATCAATATGAAAGGCGCTACATTTTTGCACAATGACATTTACCTTCAATAATGGTTGACGACAAAAGGAATCTGCAATGAAATTGATGGAATCTGAAAATATTCCAAGAAAAATATTGAAAGCATTAAGACCTCAAACCACCAATAATCATGCATCATTGGAAAAAAAATTCCAAAATGCAGATATAACATATGCATATGACAAATTGTTACACTGACAGACCGTAAAGTAGCATATTGTGTCCATATAAATGTGATAACATATCTTAAATTGAAGTGAGACATAAACTAGTTAGATCTGATCCAAACAAGTCATGTGAACCATAATGTGAGTAAGCCATACTAATTTGAGGGTGCAGTCATCATCCTCGATGCAGTGAAAGTGTGCAGCAAATGTAGCATAACGTGTGCTAACGGCACGAATGAGGGTTTGGTGTCGGATGAGGCCGGAGATACCACATTTTCAAAGCCCCTTTCCAGAGACGTGATCAAGCAAAATCTTATTACGCAACAATTAGTACAATGACCTACTTTTGAGATAAATGTAAGATAATTGTATTAAAACTATTGGATCGGGATGTACGCTCCAGTATATTTACCTCCGATGACGTGATGGGTAACAATATTTCATGGACAGAGGACGTACTGACGGAATGATCAATGGATGCCACAATGTAAAGATGTTATTTGTGCTTAAATTCGCTAGTGAAAACAAGTGCGGTGTCGCACCTTTATGTTCATTTTTTTCTATCAAAAAACTTCGTTGAGCCTTGAGACTTGAAATTTGTACATTCATAGACTGTATCAACATTTAACAACCTCATCTCTTATACCACCGAAATATATTGCAAACGAATGCAAGATTGACAGCGATCGTCTTAAACGGAATAGATAAGTTTCCATCAATAAATTTAACTCAAGACAATACACTCCAACCAGAATGAGTAAAATAATGCGTAACAACCAACTCCTCTCCAAATGTATTTACCAGAAGGAAGGGTTCAACCTCGAAAATCTATTTATGTACAGCAACAATGGGAATATCTGAAAAATAAAAAAAAACATAACAGTATTTACTCAATGAGAAACATAAACAGAAACATATATTACATGGCGGTTATCGCATTTCTTCCTTGCGCAGTGAATGCGTTACCAACCCCGCCTTCACGACAGCCGCAAAACACACATCTAAAATCGTCCCACACTTTACAACTCAAAAAAAACAGTTGAATTGAACCATATTTAACACACCCAATTAACAACAACATAGCTAAACCACGAAAAGTACAAAGGAGTGAATAGCCAACCACATAAATATGTTTGAGTGCAATAAAGCCAAACAGATGATCATCAGATCAACTGTTCAATGATCTGATAGTAATAGGATTGTTCTATCACAAAACAACTGTTTCAAGAAAACATACAGCACATTATTATGATAAATGACTTCAAGAAAATTAGGCTCCAACATTCATGGTGAGGAAATTCTCCACTTTATGGTGTTCCAAGAATCATACAGGACACAATTTGTATTGACGATAAAGAATATCAAAAGTATTTTTTTTTTTTCAATACTCAAGGGGCATAACTGAGGGAGAAAAACTTTAGACCAAGTCGAAAGGATAATGTGCACATCTTCAAATAGTGAAAATAATGTGACGAATTTTAAAAGAAAGCAGGGAAAATTCTATGAGGAATAGTACACACAAGAGAATATAGAAGGAAGCGATTTTTCGACGATGAGCTGCATAAGTCAGAATAAAACGTCCGATCGGATCGAAAGGGTAATACGCGCCTCCTCACATGGTAATGATAATATGCGCCAAATTTGGAAAGAATCCATCAAAACCTCTTTCACCTGTTCCGATCACAAGAAACTTTAAATATTGAAAGTACTCCTTTCGACGTTGAAGGGGCAGAAATATGAAGAAAACATTGGATCGAGCCGAAAAGATCAAATACACATCTGCACATGGTGACGATAATATGTGACAAATTTGGAAAGAATCAGCAAAACGTCTATGTTATACATTTACAAAATAGGTATTTCATTGAAATAGATTTTCCGGCGTTCAATGCGCATTACTCTACAGAAAACATCGGAACGAGTAAAAAGTATTACATCCACATCTACAAATGGTGACCATAATGTGTGGCAAATTCGGAAAAAATCAGCAAAACCCTTTATGCTATCATGTGATCACAAAATAGGTCATTCATGGAAGTAGGTTTTTCGACGTTCAAGGAACATTACTCTGTAGAAAACATCGGATCAAGTTGAAAAGATCACATGCACATCTTCACATCGTGTCCATAATGTGTGGCAAATTTGGGAAGAATCCAGCAAAAACTGTTTTTACTGTTGCGTTCACAAGAGAAATTAACGAATGAACGAACAGACGAACGAACTCATTAGCACGAGGGATTTTTTTATTGGTCTTCCTGTAGTGGTTTGTGTGTTATCAGCCTAAAACGCCAATAAAAATTTCCACATCATGATCATGAGGTATGGAGAAAATTTTCATAATTCAAAGAAAAAGTTCCTTAAAATGCAGTAACATAGACGAGCAATGAGCATGATAGAACAGAATGGTATAAACAGAAACGTAATTCTAACAAATGTTTAAAATAACTTCATACATGTTTAAAATAACTTTTTTTTTACAATTTCCTTTTGTCACTCTTGCCAGTGGCTGTGCGTTTTGGTCCACGAAACGTACTCTCACTTGAAGTCAAGTGTTGGTGTCTTTGGGGGGCTGATGAACTGATCATTCACACGGCTTCTATCACCATTTCTTGTCTTCTTATTATTGTATTTTTATTTTGCTTATTTCACTGTTCTGACATTATCTTGCATGTAGGTTGGCGTTTTGACATTTTGATACAGATAAATGTTAATTGTTTTCATTTTCATGCACATGTAATGTGTTGATAAACTATTTTGGATTCGAAGCTGATGTATGAATTTTCCAGCAATTGTTTTCATATTTGCGCCATGTTTTCAGCACATTGTTTTGACATGTCCACACTTGTCAGTAACTGGCACGTATCCCACATACCTAGCGTACATTCATTGAGAAATGAAAGTAAATATGGCCTTATGACCTTATGCAATGAATATGGACTATGGTAATTGAATAAATTGTTTCCAGTATTCGACCGATATTTCAGATGACGACTTTGGCTATTCATAATGGGCTGTTCTTTGACATTTCGTTATTGTTCTTGCTGCCTTATGCATTTTGCGTTTATACTTTGAGATGAATAAACGATCTTCGTTCGTATTTTTCATCTTCCATTGTCGGATGATATGTAAAATGTCGATTCTGGACCACCATATAAACGCATAAATTTCGACTTTTCATTTAACAATTTTATGTAACTGTGTGCATGCAAACCTTGGTATTATGATGTGTTTTGACAAACCTATTTCAGATATACTATTCCATGACCCTTCAGGTCAGTTGTTGTAAACACAATTATTTGTGAGAATTAATTATGTAAGTTCAGATTTATACAGATAACGTAGAAACCGCTTATATAAGTATAATGATTTAACCGTGGTTTTAACGAATGAATTATACAATGCGACAGATTTGTGATCTGTCTGTCATAATTGTACCGAAGCTGTAAGTACATCTATGTCGGGTTAAATTGACATTGTAAACGTCTAGTAATGTATATAACGGAATGAACGGCACATTATAGTCAGACTATAGCTCATGCTCCCTATAATAGTTATCGCTATCTCCAGTTCCGAAAATCACGGACTACAGAACAGTCTGATGTTGATGAGGTTACCCTAGTCTGCCTACCAAATGATGCCGGTCATTTCTAAGATAGGTGGAATGAATTTACAATAAATCTGTCAACTAATATTCAACAGACGTTTTCGTTGTATCCTCTCTCATTTAATGAGTTTGTCAAGACATTTCAGAAGCCGGACCTTGGAATCTATTATTGTTCAGGTTTTATGAAGACGATCCCTGTGTCATGAGACGACTAATGCGTTACAACATCTTAAAGATCACACGTGCACAAGCCCTGTCGTCTTAAAGACCTCAAATTTCATAACTTGTACTCACAGAACAATACACATATGAGTTTCATAATTTTGTATACTATCTACAAAATTAAATAGATCTAAATAATAAATTTCTTTACCTTATAGTGAACTTCAGCAAGTCAAACAAATCGGCAAAAATGTATATACAGCATGCATCAGGAAAATCTGAAATGTAGTTGAAAATATAAACAGGAATTCCAAAATATGCAAGTCATCATTGTAACTACAACCGTGGGCAATTTTCCCCCATTCCAAAACTAAACAATGCAGACATTAGTACATTAGCTTAGAATCCAACGCAACGAACTACAGATTTGCGCCTCTCATAATTCAAGTCTAACAGGTCGTTGACAATATAATCGAGATTTGTCACCATGCAAGATGGTCAACAAATCCACTATTCTAAAACACTTTTACCATATTCCTCTCGCGCGATAAATGTCACCCGAGACGTTTGCATCAAGTTGACAATGTATTGGATCCAGTATCATGAATACAAACCTTTACTGTAATCGGCTCTGCCATTCCACAGAAAGCTCTTGGAAACTAAATCATTAAAAAAATGTCGCTTGCTTGATCAGATTAGGAGTATCACCAACGGAACGTCAGCTTTAACGTAACAAGGAATTTGTTATTCAAAAAAATTGCCTTGAACATTTTCAATATAATCGTCGAACTGATACACCTATACTGTCATACATATCACAGTTATAGGAGCAAAGAGACCCCAGATTTCAACACTCCGGTTCACTGCTTCATCGTGCCCGGGATTGTCACAACCGTATAAGTAAACAGTATGATGTAGTCTTTATACTTACCAAGGTCAGGAAACAGAAACAGAAAACTAAACTTTGCATCAATCTCTAGATATGTTATCAATATCGGTATACTAGACTGATTTATGCAGCTCAGTCTCCATCGATTTTGCAACAAGGATGTCGACAAAATCCAAAACTACGGTGAAGTTGAAATACGGACTATTGTGAGACATCGTTTCTCTGGAAGAACATTCCCATTCCCATGATTTTAGACCGGAAATACAAGCCTGTTGTAAACTCTACATGGGAATATTGCTTTAGTATATGTACTCGTTATCCAATGATAAAAATCTCCTGACGAGGAACATTGCATAAATAACAGCAATTCCATATTTTACGAAAGTTAAGGATTTTATTAGCCATTGCTAATATCATCTATCTCATATCAATCGGCGTTAAGTCGGGCACTGCGGTGGCCGAGTCGTCTAAAGCGGTCCGTGTACTGTTGGTATCGACTGGAGAAAAAACCGATAGCAGTTCGAAACTTCATTGTACCGTAATATTTTTCTTTCCTTGTATAAATTTTCTCTCTCCTTTATTCAATAATTTGAGTATAACCTTCCATTCATTTCATAATTATCATGTATTTCAACATATATATTTAACTATATATTTCTAGGTTCAATGATTGAAAGTACGCCTTATACAAAGGGCTCTGTCCTCGCAGTCAACAGTCAACTGTTAGGATTTCACAGTAGCAATCCATGCACAATAGAACACGCATCACAAAACCATAATTGCAGGCAGCAATGGTTTTAACGGTACACTATTTAGCCCTACACAAAATCATCAGTCTTTTTCGCGGACATTCACAGGCCAATATTGATACAGTCGATTGGCTTTAGAATAATGTGTTGTGTACTGGATACTGTCGATAACAAGGACACTATGTCGAATTCTTCACTATCCAGCATTATCCATGTTTTCCCCAAGAAATATTGAATAAAGTAAGTCTTCGTTCATAATCTAAATACCAGTACCCATTTATAATAATCAATACAAACTGTTTACTGTTTCTGATTCTACAGATCAGCTTGTGTTTATATGTATTTACAAAGTCTAGCCGTATAGCTAGTCACCTTTTCTTCCGTGTATTATTCATTCTTCCGCTAGATTTCGTGCTATTCGTAAGTCAACCGCTACACCGACGCAACTTAAATTTCACACAGTGCTTGGGCCTAATGGCAACTGATGAATATCCCCTAACGAATCCGAAAGGTCGAAAACAAGTCCAGAGAAGTTGCTACGTAGAAAAAATAGTGCCAACGATCGAGGAAGACTGACAATGTATACATTAGATGGAGATACCTCCTCAGTTGTAAATGTGCATGCAACACAGAAGAATAGTGTCATAATGATAATGGATGTCTGGACCGATATGCAAATTAGGGTACAATGGCCTATGCATCTACACTGTACACTCAGAATAGCAGAGAGAACATCTCTTGGTACCGAAAATGAGAACAATCTTCCAACGGCTTCTGTTGTTTGCTGGGCGAAGCGCGTGAAATAAAATCATTTTTAAGCCAATCAAACTGAGTGAAATTCAATGCCAATTACCAGATTTCTATATGGGAGTTGTATACTATTATGCGAGCAAGCCATACAGCTGTTCTCCCATTGTTTTTGATTATATTAAGAGACCAAACCCTATAGCTGATCAGCTATTGTTCTTGGTATTATTATTCTCTTTCTTGTAGATTTCAATTTGACAATTCCTCCATAGAACAAGATGGCTACCATCGACCAATCAATATTGCACAAATGTCCAATTTTCAAACTTAGCCGACTTCAATGACACAAAAATGTTTTTTATGTGATCTTGCGCTGCGAGGCACGTGAAAGCACTACAAGTTCTGCACTCAAAAAGATACCGTTGATTGCCAAAATGGTTTAGCAGCAATATTTGATATTACCGCTCTTGGCTATATTATTATTTTGTACCTCCTGGCAATTCAATAATATTCTTTAATATTCTTTAATGGTATTAAATATACCCGCGGACATTTTTTAATGGAGGACAGCAAAATTATGAATGACGGACTAGAAGCTTGTAATTTAATGCCAATATTATTGTCTATTCTTTGTATGATACACGCAGAAATTGTTCAACGTCCACGGCTGATTAGTGTTTGCCGGAACTCATCATTCGATCTATTAAATCTACCTGGCCTAGTGAGGCATTTTCCGCCTCTCACTCTTGTCGACAGTGAAACTCGCTGAATTTGTACACTATCATAATGGTTCATTTTGAGCCTATCTCCCTAGTATAATCCTTGGCATATCCGACTTCCCCTGCTCCTCTTCCTCTGCTTTACTCACTGCACAGCGGGTCGCATAGGTGTGGCGCGGGATAAGGTGGGGCAAGAGACCTGGGGTTTTCGCTACCTGAGATTCCATGGGCCAGGCTTGCACCCTACAGTAGAATGGGTCGACTGCGCATGCGCGATAAGTAATAGTATAGAAAGGACACGCGATCTCCCTATCCCAATTGGTGTGGCGCGCGATAATCCTTGGCATGTCCTCCTCCTCCTCCTCCTCCACCTCCGCTTTCCTCACTGCACAACGGGTCGTATAGGTGTGGCGCGAGATAGGGTGGGATGACAGCCTGGGGTTTTCGCTACCTGAGATTCCATGAGCCAGGCTAGCACCCTATGTAGAATGGGTCGACTGCGTATGCGCCATCAGTACTGCCTGATGAGTAGTTTAGAAAGGGCACGCGATCTCCCTATCCCTATAAACTAACCCATGGCGGTGAATGAACCCATGGGGGTGAATAAGCACTCGTATTCATAACATCCAAGCAGAGGATAATCGGTAAATTCGAAATGGCCCCAATGTGAGTAACCGGAAAGTAATACTTTCCTCAGATTTCTTCCTAATTTCTACTTTTCTGCAAGGGAATGTCGATGAAATCTATTTAATTGCATATCAGATTAGAATATACTCATTTATCATGCAGTTTTTCAGAGAAAAACACATAAATGAAAAATAGCAAAATCTGACTGAAAAATCGTCCAAAAATACCCTTTTGAAAATGACAACAATGTGACATCATCATAGCGGTCATCTTCAACTTTTTTACATTTTCTAGTAGAGCTTGACTCAAAGAGATAGTGTTGCAAGTTTCTGCCCTCTAGCCTTAAGCATAGTCAAAATATTTAGGGAGCACTTCCGCCACTCCACCCCCCGCCAAGGGCTGCGGTACAATTCAAATGTCCTACACCATATCGGGTAAATACGACTTTGATTTACTGAAGTCTTACATAGAGTCTCTCTGATCAACTCTCCCCGACAGCGATAAAAGATTGCGAAAACGCGTCAACACATATGTTTTATGCAAGCAAAAGTATATCGTGCCTCTCAATAAGTCCTCTGAAATTCGGTATTTAAATCCTCTGAAATCCGTCATTTAAGACAACTTCAATCGGCAACACTTTGCGTGCAATAAACTTGGCCCTTTTCACTCCTTGGTTGAATGATTGCCCACATGTAGTCACCTATTGTATGTGTCTTACATGACGGATTTGCCCATTTCTTAGTGCCTTGCATTGATAGTGAAATTAACGTCACCTTACACGAAGTACATGCCGCATTTTACATTGATCGCAGACTAAAATCCGAAATGTAGCAAGGGTTAAAATGGACATCATGTAAATACACGGACGATCACCTCCTTGTTTGCACATGCAAATTACGGTCTTCCACATGGCATCCTTATTAGATCACCCAAAGTCATCCCCTTCACGTAACGTTAATTTGAACATGAAAGCAGACAATTCTTAGAAACGATTAGAACGATACGGACCATTTGCAAGACAATGTCCGCCAAACCATTTTACCCAGACAGCTATGGAACCTTTCAACACGACAAGGGAAATATTTCCATTTCGCTATTTAACCCGGATTGTTATATAATACAACCTTGTCTATTCAACAAGAAGGTATAAAAGCATTTCAAAATTACACCTCTATCTCACTCCGATCAACATGGCAGAACATACGGTAGACGTGAAAATACTAACAGAAGCAACAGTGCGGTCTCGAGACACCGTAGAGTCGTACATTATCGACCAAAAAGGTCAAATTTTTGAACTAATCTGTTCAAATTCGAATCTGAAAAAAAAGATAGAGCCTGGTAAATTCGTCAAACTGTATAACGTTAATATTATGGACGGCAACAAAATAGGACTCCGGACAACGTCAAAAGTATGTATATGGTCAAAATGTTTTCAATGATTTTAGAATATCCTAGAAGTAAACCGCACCGAAATATTCTTTATAGAATGTGGCCCAAGTCAACCTTGCTGCCCAGGCATGGCATTGGTCACTGCCTTTTCTTATGTAAACCTCAGAGAAGGGCGGTCAATGTTGAGGATTGCATCATGGAGCAGCAAGATTTACTTGGGCCGATGGGATGTATCCGAGCTATGCATATTTGTAGATCTTCCCACTACCCAAGAAGCTACAATTCAAAGTTGATTCTGGAAAAGAGTACGACTTCTTTAATCCGCAAACCCTCAGTGTTGCTGAAGCTCTGGCTTCCCCTCCCCCTAGACAACTGCATCTGAATGGATGCATTTCCAATGTAAGTACACTTGTAATGTGATCGAATGAATTTCTTGACGCGTGTCCTATGCCAGATGAAATATTCGGTACAGCACTATCAATACAGAAATGCCTGAAAAGGTATCTTACTATTTTCGAAAATATTTCCTCACTAGCGATGAAAGTAATCGCGCAGGGTCTCGCTAACCATCAGGCCGATATGGAGTAACAACGATTATTCCAAGTAATTTCCAAAAAGTATATGCAAAATTCAAGTCTAATGTATTTCAGAAGTTGGAAATAATATTTGTGTCGCTATTTCACGCAGGTACACTGTACTTTAAGTGCTTTGTCCAAGCAACCACATTAGTTTACTTGAAAATGACAAACTCTGAAGTACAATTCCCCAAACACAGGTTAAAAACCAGAAAATATTTCAACAAAGTTTCGTCAGACCTTTTTTTTCTCGAACACTATGCTCCCTGGTCTTGCAGATTTTAACGTGTGCTGGTGAATGTACATGTAGAACTCGTCATCACAGACCAGAAAAATGCATATATTTCCAAAGTCTGGAACCGGGGGAATTGAGAAATCATGCACTGTTATTCCTAACACATAAGATATACAGCCATACTAAATCCTCTGATTGTTCCACATCCAGAGTGGAAGGGCTTCATCTTTTACTTGGCTTGCATACTAACCTTTTTGATGCGTGGTATTGCATGGCCAGTCATTGCAATGTAAGGAACAACATGGTTTGTCCAGACTTCATTATAAATATACGAATTCTAAGGGGCTATTTGTATGAAAAAAAGCTGAGAGGGCAGGCTCCTATCTCATCCATGCAGCTTCTGCAGGTAATTTTGCAGTAATCCCTCCGATTGTCTTCACTATTACATATATATTGTTGGTCTGATTCAGATCTGTTTTTACTCTAAAATATTAAAATAGATTTGAACTTAGAAAGATGTCTATAACATATACCTTATAGACAGAAACCTGAACTTTCTGAGCGCAAAATTGAATATTGAACAAATCCACAAAATGTCACACGGACCCTTACAATGTTTACTGAATGTTCAAGAGACCATGCGTTTATTAAAGTAAGAGGATTTGAAATTTTGATGCACACAAAATATTTCACATGCTACGTATTCAATTTGTTACTTTTTAAAGTGATGGTCGATTTTAATATCCTAGTCTGTGCAAAACGTTTCTTAGAACATTTTATTTTTAACCTGTGTATGGTGGAGGGGAGGGGGTGCGGAATTGTACTTTCACTCAGCAATTTTCAAGCAAACTTGCAGCTGCTTAGACAAAGCTCCTAAATAAAGCCTTGGTTTAGTCGGGCATGTAAAGTAATTTTCGTTGATTTACAAATCGATAGAGCAAGGTAGCTTTTTCCCGCTGAAAGCTACCAAACTTTAGGTACAGCTAAAAGCAAAGGCCGTTGCAGTAGATTAAATAAGAATTACCTGTGATTGCTACATCAATAGGATAGAAATAAACAATTTCATAATCAGATATGCATAGTATTATTCATATGTATAATAAACGGGACGTTTTATTTTTTCAATGTAAAATTAAATGTTCTTCTTATCTAATCTGCAAGGGCATTGGATTGAAACATTCATTCACAACCAGCATGCTTATTATACAATTATATGGTACACCTGCCGAAAGCAAGTACTCGAGTCAATGTCCTGGACTTAGTGATTGTTAGTGGAGAAGGTTAACTGACCATTTACAGCTGCATGAAACTGCATGACCTGTAATGTAGATCTGCCATGACAACCATTCTGCCCTCTAATTATTAAATATTGCCGTTTTTACAACAGCGTGAACTTCCAAGCTAAGCATATTACATTTAGAATGACAAAGGATTTCGGATGTTTATTCCTTCGCGACAGAGAATTTGTTCGGCAGTATGCTGGTCTTGTTCATTACTACGGTTCTTGGCGAAAAGCACATTTCAGAACGGTCGCATTGATAGCGAACCCTGAAAAGTACCTTTGCTACACGAGATTGAAGGCCGTAAAACACAAAAGCATGCAACAATATTCTTCCATTTATGCGTGTGTCTGCTTGTTCCACGATATATGGAGATGCTCTGTTCATCGTATTGGGGCTACATTATGTGTGGTGTTGTATAGCCATCTGGACGGACATTCCACTTCCTTATCTGCTCTTGGAGAAACGATTTGGTGTAAGACTCGCGAAATATAATTGACAAAGGATCTGCAACAAGTTGTCCGTCTTTTGTCCAGGATATTACCTTTTCAATGGGAGGTCTTAGCGCGCAAGATCTATGGCGCTACGTTTCGTAACCTGTGTCTAATTCCGCTTAACCCGGGGCTAGGAGCCGTGTGAACCCATGTACTTCAAGATCATCATGGTACTCATATGAACAGGCACAATCAAAGCATGACTGAGATACATCATTCTTCAGATGACGACTTTACAACGAATATTATGGATTAAGAATACTGATCAGCCAGACGGATTTGATGTTTTTTTTTATGCCAAACAGGAGTCAAAAACAGGGTAAAGTAATCGCTACTTACTGAAAGTACTTTAATTGAAAACTTCTAATAAGTCTCCCATTAAATGAGTTACTAAAGACAATTATCTCAATGATCTTCAGATGATCATCGGGATTCTCTAGACATTGTGCATTGGGTACTTCAGCACATCTTCCCCATCGTATGGGGCAGATAAGGCCCCGACATCCCTTTCAGCTACACCTTGAATAATGCCACAGATTTGTCCCTTATCTCGAAATGCCGTGAGTAGTATTTCGAAAAACCGGACTTCCCACAGACTAGATCAGGAATTCCAATAAAATAACTACGGTCAATTAAAGAATTACCGGTAGCACTTCGTTGAACATTATCCGGTTGTGATAATTTATTGCCAAAGTATGAGCATAACAGAACCGGTATATAATTTTTGGTAGATCGAACACGAGAATCTGTTAATAAAGGCCCAAATCCGCGTTATAGAGTTTGAAAACACAAGTGTTTAAAACTTTTGTATGGGGTGTTTCTGTGCCTCAAATTTTGTTTCCAATACAGCACGTTTTCAAACACGCACTACGGGGTTTTAAAACACGCACCGCAGGGTTTTAAAACAAGTGTTTCAAACTCTAGTATCGGTGTTTCCGTACCCCAGAAACGGTCTTGGAGAGCAGAAAATGGGGTTTTGAAAACCTTGCTCTTTCCAGTCTGGACATGGATTTTACTCGGCAGCGGAATGGCACTCCCTAATAACCGTTACCAGTCTTTAGGATGTTTTTTTTCTTGCAACTTTTCAAAAGCGCCATATCTCAACTTAGCTTCGTCATGCAGGTATCAAAAGATCTGCGAAACAATCAATAGTTAACCCATATCGGGCTGGTCAGCATCACGATATGTAAGAAATTCCATTGCAATCAAGCAAATATCTTTCAAAAATACGATACTACATTTTTCGGGCACTGTTGCGATGTTTTTCTTTATGCAATATTGGAATAATGATATATTACACAATAGTAGAATAACTAGTAATATTTAAATCGAAAAAACTTAGCAAGTCATATCTACACTATCCAAACGCAAATATTAGTTTCAACATCTAGAGTATTGGAGAAGGGAAGGCATTTAGAAAGTGTTATATTCATCACTTTCAAGTGTTAAATGCAACATTTTAAGCTATTGCCTCCAACAGTTGAAACACCACTTTCTGAATGCTTTCCCGCCTTGCATTTAACACTTAAAAGTGGATAAAACACTTTCCAAATGCTTTCCCTCCAATACTCTAGATAGTAAATCTAACACTTATGTTTTAAGGGTGCGATTTAAGTTCAACTATAGTTCTTTTTTCATACATTCATGGAGTATTACTATCTCCGAATGTGAATATCACACTCCTTTAAAACAATTTCAAGTGAATATAATTACAGAAATAAGCTTCTAGGCACTGTGAATAGAAGTCGATAAAAAATACTTATCAAAGATGATCCTACAAATCTTATCAAATCACTGCTAAATCAGAAAAAAAATATGAACATTGGAAAGGAAAGTAATTTATAAATGTTTAAAATTGTATGGTGCATCTTCCGTTTCTTTCCACAGGTATCTGAAATCGTAGAAGGTGCCGGTTGGCAGAGACGGAATCTCGTGATCAGAGACGTCATAACTAACCAACGGATCACTTTGAAATTATGGGGAAAATTCGCCCCCATCCCTGCTTTAATAGGACAAACCATTTGTCTTAAGAACATTAAATTGGAGCTGTACAAAAAGGATAAAGCACTAGTGTCCACTCCGAGAACGGAGATAAAAGTAAGTACTCGTACAGTCCAAACTTCCTTATCGTATATTGACCTTCTCTATCAACTGTTCCTTACCCTTAACTTAATATGCAAATAGATTCAACATCCCAAAATTCGCCGTCCCTGTAAGTGTCTACCTTTTTACAAAAGGATAGTCAATGGAACACCAATTCGATTAATTCTAACTGAAGATATTACCGAACTTGTCCAGGGACCTATCCCACTAAAAGTTTATTAAAAATACCATGCGCGGGCACAACTGTTTCGCGCTAAGTCATTTGTCTTCCTTGCCGTGTCCTAAATGCATCTGCTGACATTCATACTTCTCAAATGACTCTTTTGTCAGAAACCTCAACATGCATTTGTTTTGGAATGCTTTGTTGAAATAAGAATTCCTTAACCGTTCATTCTCATACAAAACTGTCCAGTGTTGCTGATCTCTCTAAATCTATAATTGGACAACGGATTTATGGCCGTCTAATACTCTGTACAAAGTATGGATCACACGCACCACAGCACAACTCTATGCCCTGATAGCTACTCCGTTGCCTGTATTGTTTGATCAGATGGGTTGGGTAATCCACTAAATAAGTGGATAAGAATTGGCAGAACTAGCGTATTGATCGTCAACTTTCCTATTGGGGTGGGAGTACGTTTGAAGAAACTCTAAGCATTTTTGACACTTAATTTCTGTGTAATTCATAACCATATCATTTCAATTAGTAGTGAACCAGATTCCTAGAAGTTTAAATCCTCCCAATTTATCTGGAAGTGAGGACAGAGTTTACCTTCCTTTTTTTACTACCAATCCATATGATTTGCCATTTTCAGGCGTTCAGTCGTAAACCGGAGCAATGTGCAAAGTCATTTAAAATATCCATAGGTCTCGCCAAAGATAAACGTAACCCATCTTGTATTAATGTTGTATCATCTGCATATTGAAATATTTTTATTTCACAATTTTTAACGCTAATGCCTTTTTATGTTGATCCTTTTTAGTTTAATAACCAAAATCTCTGTAGCCGATTTAAATATGGAGACAGCGGGTCCCCCTGCCTACAGCCCCGTGCTTTAGTAAAATACTCGAATAGATACCCATTATTAGTTACACGCTTTTTGGATTTGTTTGGAAAATCTTCACGCATTTGACTTGTTCCGAAGTTAAGATTCCAGAGTCTTTACAATAAAATTCCAGTCTAGGCTAAAACTTGTTTTGTTAATCTCCATTAGTTTACACAGGGAATTTATCCTAATATCTATACTCAATTATTTTAAGTGGATCCGTTCCGTATAACACTCTAACTCAATTATAAGTGATATTTGATATAAAAACTTGCATTGTATCTTTTATTTTAAGAGGATACCTGCTAAGTTCATCGAAAAACATCGCAGACACTGTGCAAGTTACAGCGCCTACATACAATTATAAAGAATGTATAATTCTAATGACGACTGTATTACATGAACGGAATATCGTTTACTATAATCACAATACCTTTACTCGAATTTATCAACCCTCTCCCTCTTCAATATTTGCCTCACGATAACTCATCGGTGTCCAATCATCTGTGTAATATGATTCGCAGATTCAAGACACTACGTCTGCAGTCCTGACGGAAATAAAAACCATGGATAAAACAGACAAGTAAGTGTTCTTCCAATATCATTGTTTATATACAGAAACTCTGGAGAATACCGATTTTAGTCTTCACAGTACTGGCGTCTTCAATAAAAGTGTTTTCGTCTTCTGTATTATGGAGCTGATAAATTCGAAAATTAGACTAACACAACTTCGCAGACCAAATAAGCTGTATTCTTTTGAAATGTCTGGTTTACACCGGAAAAAACCTCTTGCGGTCACATTTGTCAAACGAAAAAAAGTTACTCCAAATCGACTAAGCGGTTTTTCCCACAGAAATCGCCTAAATTTTACACTGTAAATTTTGAGTCAAAAATGATGTCAAATCGCCCCGATGAACGTTTCAAGATGGCGTTTGCTGTTACATGGTCAACGTACATTTTATCTGTAATGACCTATCAAAACATTGCAACCGAAGTCTAATCCAATGTTTGGAATATTATCTAGTCTGCCGTGATAAAAATATATAAACTTTAATTTGATGTATCGCATAGGATATAGAAATTCACACCTTTCACTTGTATTATCCCTTGCCAATTACATTAGTATCGTCTTGCATAAGCGACGCTACATTTCTGGATAGTTGATTACCTGTCGTTCGGATGAGAAATATTCAAATCTTCACGATTAGAAGAGGGTCAAAACGTCGTCCTGGACTGCGTCTACAGTGCTATCTGCATTACTGTCGTGCTATAATTAACTCTTCTTGCATGAAGGATCTGTTCCTGGTGAGCATACTCGACGTTGTACAAAGATACTAACGGTACCACAGAAGAGCAGTCTTTATTGCTTGTATAGGTCTTCCGTATAACACAAATCGAGGAAAGCGGTCAAGAGTTAACCGGTCACTTTCTTTACCCTAGATATCTACCGGACTTATTATTTTTATCTCTTTTCCCGAAATAAGGGGAAATATTAGAAGGGTGTAGTCTCCCTCAAATAATAAGGTTTTTGGTTTGACAAACTAAAATATAGAAGAAAAAACAGTTTCACTAAGAGGTTGTTTTAGCACGGCCCCAGCGGATTGTGCTCCAATGTTAAAAGCTAATGGATTTTGTTTATCAAAATGTACGAAGTTAGCTCCAGTTCCCAGCATTCGAAGAATGATGAACCTTCGTGCACCCGTTATCATTAGAGGACAGCCTGTCGTATTTGAGTTGAATAGGAATTTTTGTACAAATAAGGAAAATCATACATGTACATTAGTACATAAAAACTGACTCAAATTGTCTAGTCTCTGGATGATGGTTCTTGAACCTCGAACACGTGTTTCTTGTCATTGGAGGATGTGCCTGTGCTTTGTACGAGACCATACTAATGTACATCTGTATATGTAAATTTTTCTTCAAATGTATGCTTTCAATACCATTGCAGCTTCATCCCTGTTGGGCTACCCAGAACGATTGTTGATTTTACATAATACTTTTTGAGGAATCTAAACCACGGAATTCATGTTCACCGTACACTTTCCATGTTTACCAAAGTTCTATTAACTTCCGGCATTGTTTTTTTCAGAGGCACAGTCGACTTCTTGACTACTGAAAGATTGTATCAGGATATAGCAGAAAGTATCCTGCCTTCAGTATATGAAAAATTTCAAGAGGCATTGCCGGTTTTCGTCATTCTACATTCAAGAAATGGGAAATTAATTAAAATTGAAAAGGTAATTACATTCACAATCAAGTAATATTATAAAGTATAAAGCATAATAGATGGATTTCTTGTTTATGTTTTCATCCGGGGATTCTCTGAAATGATAAAAGCCAGCTGGTAGGCCTAATCCAGACCTCTATTTAACGCTAAGTGGTTCTCTGGGCTGCACTGTGCTGGTTTCATGCTGGCGTTACACGAGGGATATCATATGCCTACCAATTACGTCAGATAGAAGAAATCCATCTATAAAATATATAATATCGACTTGGAGAACCATTCTTACATGGGGTTTTGGTGAAGCCAAAGAACTTTCCACATAGCCTTCCCTAGAACAGCATATCTAGCAGAACATTTCCAAGCTAATGTATTTCTTCATGGCTATAATACTTTCATATATAGAATTTTTTTTAACTTTTCAATCCACATAAAAATACAAATCTCATTACACACCAATCCTTCAGCACTAGGTGTTTTCATCACAAGACTCCTATTACCGCTGAACTTCAAATATACGGCGATGCAACGTTCGGGAAAACACCGCTAAATTACCTATGAAAATAATCCATGACAACTATTTCCCATTTGATATGAAATTGTCCTATTTTGATCTACTTGACACACTCATTCCATTGCAGGATATCCCAGAAGAATTCCTCTTAGATGACGTTGATATAACGGATGATGCCAAAAATTAAATCTGTCGGCCCAACAAATGTTATTTTCCGCTGAATATCTGCAGATAATGAAGTCGGGCCAGACCACACTTTCGTGACTGCTTCTTGTGTGAACTGATGAACTGGCAAAGACAATTTTATAATTAGGGTTGCAAGCCAGAGGCTGCACACCTCTTATTATTGGTATTGTTCTTATTATTAGTGTTGCAAGCCAGAGGCGTGCAAACCTCTTATTATTGGTATTATTATTTTTTTTCTTCCGCCGGATTTTGTGGCAAAATAAGATATCTATGGTGATCACAGGTCTTATTCGGGGGAATACACATATGTACACACCTTCTGGTATAACAATTACTGATGAACATGTGAAAACCGGTTTGATCATATACAGCCATATAGCCTAGGTAACCCAGGATGATATAGCTGAACGCAGTTATTTAATATTCTACTGTTTACTGTCACATATACGCAGTTCAAGTAGAATATCCGCATGAGAAAACAAAAGCTGCCAATCACCCATTGCTTCAGACTAGCCTACAGGTGAACCCTAATCAATTCAAAGTATATATATATTTCGAGGCAGGTCGAAACAAATTGTCCTCACGTTCTTAAGAATTCATGGCGTTGTGATGAATGACCATCACCAATGAATTTTGATAACCAAGGAGAGTGGATCCGATTTCAGGTCCTCGCCATTCATTGATAAGGACCAAACAACATTGCCAATAAATGTTTATGAACTGACCCCACACTTTTCACTATCATAACTTAGCGGTGATATCCAGGCCTCGTCACCAATATTGTTCTGGCTGTCTATCGTAGGTCTTTCTTTTGTGTTTTGCCTACGCCAGAAAACAGGTAAGGAATAAAAGCTCAAAGAAATGTAGTCCAAGTGGGATATTACAGCTCATGTGGGCTATTTATTCGTAGCCCAGTCAGGCAATTTGGTTTTAAAATTAGTGTAATTGTCGAACAAATAGACTTAAAATCAACGTTGGTAGATATAGCAGTGCAAGGCGTGATCATCATTTCGACATCAAGCCTTTCAAATCAGAAATTTTCCCTACCGCCATAGCTGTGGAGAAGCATATCCATGTTGCTTTTGTTAATGCAATTTCTTTTGGAGAAATCAATATGTTCATGTTTATTTATAGCACATCCAATATAATTTGAAATTCCATTAATTCATATTTTGATAAAATTTGATCAATTAAAACCATGCACAATCAATAAAAAAGGTTAACAATAAAGAAGACATTTCAGGCAGCCGACCGAACTTTTGGAAAGGATTAGTCCATGTGTATAAATTGAGAGTGATCGGTTACATTACTGTAATATCCCACTTGACTTGGGCTTCCGTTCCTGGCCCGGTACAAGGCAACGACGAAGGTCATCCCTGGCGTAAGATGCATAATTCTCACTTGAGCTATCGGATCTCACTCGGGCGATCGGGGCTATTCTCCATAACTTCTCGTACATCTCAAAATTATGAGAGCCAGTAAGGAGTTAGGAGACCCCAGATTTCAACACTTCGGTTCACTGCCTCACTCCACCAGGACTCTGTAATTGTTCCAGGCAAATAAATAATAATAACGTAGTCTTTATACTTACCAAGGTCAAGAAACATAAATAGAAACTAAACTCCACCTGAATCTCTAGATACGATATGAATATCGGTACACAGGATTGATTTAGACAGTTCAGCCTCCATTGATTTTGTAACAAGGATGTCTACAAAATCCGATACTGAGTAGGAGCTGAAATACGGACTTTTGCAGCACCACGTGCCCTTCGAAGACCATTCTCATTTCCGTGAATCTAGGCCTGCAATACAACTCTATTTTCAGCTTTACGCGGGGATACTGTTTAAATATATGTACTGGTTTTCGAGTTATGAGAATCACCTGGCGAGGAAATTGGACGAATAACGGCAATTCCATATTTCGTAAAAGTGAAAGATTTTATTCACGATTTCCAATTTCATATATCGTATATCCCCCGGCGTTAAGGTAAGCACTACGGTGGCCGAGGAGTCTGAAACGGTACGTCGTTAGGCGGTATCGTGTTATAGAAAGAACGATAAGAGTTCGAAACTTGATTGTACCGCAATATTTTTCCTTTATTTTTTCTCTTGTTTATTCAATCACTTGATTATAAGCATCCATTCATTTCATAACTCCTTGTATTTCAGTATTCAGTATAAATAGGAAATATATATCCTCCTATATATTTGTAACTTCGTTGGTTATTCTGTACGGTATAGTATGGTACAAAAGTGCTCACGTCGAAGTACGTGTTCTACAAAGGGCAATGTGCTCGCGGTCAACGTCCAGCTGTCCGGATTTCAGTGTCCATGTTTCTCTCTATAATTATCGAATAACGCAAAGTACCGGTACCCAGTTATTCTAATCATTCACTGCTCCTGTCCTACAAGAAACAAGCTTGTCTTCATATGTATTTTTATTTTGTGCCTGCTCAGAATTTAATGGTATCTTGTTTCACGTCTTTCGATAATGTACGTGGAAATTGTTCAACGTCGACGGCTGACTGATGTTCATCGGATCCCACGAATATATCTTTTTTAAGACCTTTTATTTACTGACACAACTTGGATAAACCTGATTGAGTGGTTCTCTGGTGATGAAGCATGAAGTTCTGTATGTAACCCGAGACACTAAATTAAAACTTTCAGCACTTCTTATTCCGACTGCGCCAGCCAAGTCACCCCGCGTGCGCAATTAAATAAACGTCGTCTCGGACGACTAAGATGACCGGGAAAGCCGGCGATCCTCCTGTAATCTCATGATACAAACTGCCTCTATGTCCATTAAATGGGGCAGACCCGTCATTTAAGACCACTTCAATCGGCAACACTTTGCGTGCAATATTCTTGGCCCTTTTCACTCCTTGGTTGAATGGTTCCCCACATGTGGTCACCTGTTGTATGTGTCCTACTTGACGGATTTGCCTTAAATGGCGGTGTTCAATTATCATTAAATCGTCATTGCATCTGAAACACATCACTGTCGCAGCTACCTCTCCGTTTTCCTACTACAATGCTCCCGTGTAGGCTATTAAATTGATATCGCGTTACAAAGGCAACGCGGCATTTCCATATAATTGAATTGAATACAAGGGAAAAGAATAAGCCTTCGGCGATCGACAAAGAACATTTGGCACTTGTTGAAAAATAGCACAACACGGTGGAAGTCCATACCTCATCTAAGGCCCTCGAATGTTATTAAACATTCTGAAAAAAGTTTTTCCTCAATATATGTAGTATATGCGAGGAGCAATCAAAGTAATACATTTATGTTCTCCTGTGGTATGCCATAGGATACACTATGATAAGCGACGTTATTACCGGCCTTTCCATATCCGCTTTGCAAGCCGTTGTCTTTTCGGCTGGAGTTGACTGCAACCTGAGGCATTGCCTATCTGCGATGTTGTATTTGAGATCACATGAACGACTGAACTCGACAAAAGTTCTATACGTCATGTATAAGGTCAACTATCTGGATGAGTGTCACATACGTCACATAAGACCTCCCATCGTATAATATATTAACGCCAGTCGGAATTATAAATAGTAAGCCTATTTTCTGGTATTTCTAACACATAAACATATCTAAACGTCCCTACCATTCTATTTACTAACAAAGCAAAGCGCCTGCTTTACATAAGAAGCACAACCTAACTGAAAAGAATAACCAAGCTTCCATTCCCTATGTACACATTATAAAATACATGGCACTTTGTTTTTTTTCTAATTCTGCATTCGTCTTCATAACACTACAGCAAAAGGATAAATTTGGGAGACCTCATGGGAATTCCAATGACATAATAGAAAAAACACAGAAAGATTACGAGATAATCGGCAAATTTGAAGAATTACGCTTCACTATCGTAATTTTGTGAACACTTTTTCGTCAATCGTCACAAGTTTTCCGTAAGAGTTACGTTAATAGTTAAAAAAAAACCCAACATTTTCCTGACTTCTCGTGGGCTACTTGGGCAAGGCTTTGGTGTAAGACCTCCCATTGAAAAGGTAATATCCTGGACAAAAGATTGACAATACAACTTGCAGCAGATAGTTTGTCAATTATATTTCCTGAGTCTTACACCAAATCGTTGCCGCTACTTGCCTATTACCCGTCAGAGTAAAGGCTTTCGGTATTTCTGGAATGTAAAGTCGTAGTTGATTTCAGCCGTCCAGTTATATAACGCAAGATCAGTTCCAAAGAGCTATTAAACGGTTCTCCAGTGACAAGGCGTTAAGACCTATATGTAACCCGACACAACAATTAAGGTTTTCAGGATTTCCTTTTCCGACTGTACAAACGAGTCCTCACGCGACTGCAATCAAATGAACGTGGTTTCACATGATGAAAGGTGCTGGGAACTCTGATGACCTCTCTGTAAGCCGAGGATGCATTATGTATATTTGTCAATTAAACGCGGAGAGTATTCAACTATCATATCGACATCGCATATGTAACACGACATGAATTCATTTTCCATCGCTGGAAAACTTTCATCGATGTCTTGTTACATTAACATTGGCCATGCTAGACTGGCGGTAAAATGCAGACTGAACTTTCCACAGTCCTATACCTATAATGCGACCTACCTAGATGACGATACCGACAATTAAATAATTCATATGATCCACCCGTACCATAAAATAAGGCAACTCAGAATTGTTAATAGTACTCGGCAATGAATGTAACACGTGCATACCTGTATCATTTGACGTAATTGAAACGAATAACCAAGGTTCCGTTCCTTACGAATAAATTTAGATGATATATGGCAGTTTATTACTTTATGCTGTTTACGTTTTTTCTCCCGCTACAACGAAAGGATAACATTTGGGTACCATCATGGAAAGACCGTGCCATTGTACCAACAATGTCTAGTAATACCTATAATTATGTCTGTGTCTTGGTGCTTTGATCTTTCTGATTACTAGTATTGGCAATTTAAAAGGGAAACCCAATGTTCTAGGGTCAGTTTTAGGTCATGATTCCAGCGCTATTGGGTTTGAAGTCTAAATCTGCTGTTGAGGGATTTTATTGCAAATGATATTTGGTAATGTCACCAAATGAACTAGAGATAATGAGCTGGCTTCATACTGGAATTGTCACAAAGTCTAATATCTCTTTTTATAATATTGCTTATTTATAGCATCATGCAAACTAGTTCTAAAAAGTTTTATGGAAATACGGTTCCATATAAACAGGTTTCAAAGGGCCTTATCTTGGAAATTGCACGAGGGGGGGAATTCAGAACAATTGTGGAAATTTTCAGAAGAAAAAAATGGCAACAACATGTCTCTCCCACAAAAGTTTTAATATTCGATTTGGACTCCCCTTTAAGTAATCAAACTTATCAAGACTGTTGTTAACTACGTTTGGGAGTAATGCTGCGATATATATGAAGGCGTGACAAAATTAGGCTTAGTTTTTCGTGTCCTAGCATCTAGAAAATCTGAATATCGTGAATAATATTTGAATAATCGATGAATATAATGACATTCCCTTGCCACATTGATGCGTAAATTATCATACTACACTATTCGATAATGTTTTGGAAGTAATTGTGATCAGTTGAATAGAATTGTGCGATTATTTTATGTAATCGAGTCGCCTTTATCTGTCACAAAGCTCAAAATGAACATTTATGCTTATCTGATTGTTAGAAATACATGCCCAACTTTTCAAGCTATATATGCCATAATAATGGTATTGTGTTATTTATATATTTCATACTACAAAAAGTAATATACTACGGTGCAAAAGAAAAAAAGTTCGAAGTCCCCTCTCGGCTTTCGTACTTACTTGATTTGGTGTGATTCATCCAACCAAAATCTCCTCAAAAAAGAGCGTGTAGATCGAGCAGCACTACAAAAGGTCAGTGGATTGTTCAGTTCTATATCCACTGTAGTGTAAGTGCAACGGTGCGTATTGTCTCGTCACCTTCCGGTCGCGTGTTAGTAGTATATATACGGCATTTAAAGTAGTATTCGCCTCGGTGCGCATGCGCGAGAAAGTGGTGTGCGCAGAAATGAGGAGGTCATGAGGAGGTGTGCGCAGGAGTGTTCTGCGCAAGTGTATGACGTCACTTCCGGTCTGGATGAATAGGGCGTGACCTTGGGGGGATGTATTCCTCCGCGGTGATGCGGTCTGCCTCCGGGGACCGAAAGTAGTCCCAAAACCGTGGGTTTTCGCGAGAATGTTCGGCAATCTTCAGGGGCGAGAGGGGTCCCTAGTGTACCGATTGGGTCTAGTGAGGTATCAAAGTGAAGCCTACGTGAGGGAGTATCCAACGGGCTGGGTGTGACGTGGAACTCGCGTCATTCTGCGCATGCGCAGTAGAGAAAGGGTATGGAAATAGACGTATTGTGGTCTAGGTGGGCCACTAAAGGGCCGATGGAGTCGTATGAGGTATCAATGTGAAGCAGTCGTGAGGGAGTATCCACCTGGGCTAGTGTATCGTTCGTTGTCAACATTCTGTGCATGCGCAGAGAGGGAATTGTGGGAAAAGGGTACGGAAATAGACGTTTTGGGGTTTAGGTGAGCCACGAGTGGGCCGATTGGATCGAGTGAGGTATCAATGTAAAGTAGTCGTGAGGGAGTATCCAACGGGCTGGGTGTGACGTGGAACTGACGTCATTCTGCGCATGCGCAGTAGAGAAAGTGTATGGAAATAGACGTTCTGGAGCCTAGGTGGGCCACTAATGGGCCGATGGAGTCGTATGAGGTATCAGTGTGAAGCATTGGTGAGGGAGCATCCACCTGGACTAGTGTGTCGTTCGTTGTCAACATTCTACGCATGCGCAGACAGGGAATTGTGGGAAAAGGGTATGGACATAGACGTTTTGGGGTCTAGATGAGCCCCTAATGGTCCGATGGAGTCGAGTGAGGTATCGATGTGAAGCATTCGTGGAGGAGCATCCGCCTGGACTAGTGTGTCGTTCGTGTTCGACGTTCTGCGCATGCGCAGACAGGGAATTGTGGGAAAAGCGTATGGAAATAGACGTGTTGGGGCCGAGGGGGCATCCGCCTGGACTAGTGTGTCGTTCGTGTTTAACATTCTGCTGCGCAGGTAACGTGGTTTGGTGGGTGGTGTGTGACTTCACTTCCGGTTTTCAGAATGGCCTCCGAACACACAAGAGTTCTAATTTTTTCCTTAGACGTATGGAATGCATGTACTAGAACATCCGGGATCTCTTCAACATCCGGGAGCTTTTCAACATCCGGGTTTTCCCCGGCCCGGCCCGCCCCGGCCGCAGCGCGAGCACGCAGCGCGCGGAATTTCTCCGGCCGCGCGCGGCATCACCGGAAGTGCGCGGGTTATCCGGCCGCACGCCTGCGCGGCATCACCGGAAGTGCGCGGGTGAATGTCCGGTCAAAAAGTCAAAGGTCAAAAGGTCTCCCTTTCGGCAATGTTCGGCAACAATGTTGCGGCATCGATATACAGAGCTTGAACACAAAAAGGGCATTGTAAATTAACCTGGGAAGGATGGGCATTTCCATTTGGACCAATCAGCGGTCGAGAAAAAGAGCCAATGAGCGATCGATAAAAGAACCAATGGACGGGTACTAGAATTTCGCCTACATCCGGGTACTAGGATGCTTTCGCCTACGTCCGCGCCTACATCCGTGTTCTTGTACATGCGAGTAATGTTTTCTGGACATTGATGGGTTACATTTGGCCCCATCCTAGGCCACTGATTGGCTACTTTCTCCACGGTGTTCAAAGCCAGTTTCACCGAATCCCCACATGTCTGTTATAGCCTTCATGCATTATGCTCATATAAAAAACACACAAGACAGGGGTTTTTTTTTGGTGAGATCTCATTTTGTTTTTTATTCAACAATAACTAACAACAACAACGTGAGAACAACCACGTGAAAACTGGAGCCCAGAACAGGGGGCTTGTAAACTCAAGCCCAGAACAGGGGGCTTGTACATTGAAAGAACTTAAACCCAGAACGGGGCTTGTACATTGAAATGATGGGCGGCCCAGTCATATACGAGTACATCTCGGTCCTCGGCCTTGGGGTACTCGTCAATCATCTGTACGATGGTAGATAAGGTTCTTCCCAGGCATCGATGGTACAGGTAAAACAAGCAATATTGTCCGCACACGCTACTGGTCAGGCTTTGCAACGTTTGACTGTTCCAACACCACGTCTCTGTGCCTTGATCCATGAAGTCTGTTAAATCGGGATGGAGGGGTGGCAGGCCGTACGGGTCAAAGTATTCGCCTTGCTGTTCTGTCAAGTACACGCCCACCCAATGTTCACCGGGCCGATCCATCGGGTCCGTGTTGAGAACGTAAGCAGCAGGATACACACGGTCTAATGGGAACACATCTCGGACAAACACCCCTTGAAAGACCATACGTGTCTCTGGGTCATTCTCCAGCACGGTGGTTATCTGGTCTGTATCCATGTTAGGTAGCAAAGTCACACAGGACGTTGCGCGCCTTGTCCACTTGAATGATGTTGTCAAACTCGGCGTAGCAGATCACATCGACGGTGCTCTGAAGGGCTCGTGCAAAGTGGATTTCCAATCGTAAATTGCCTTGCTTGGCGAAGACCAGCTGATGGTCGTTCTCTAAGGTGGGGGTCAGATCGAAACAGAACAACGTGTATCCGTTCGCGTAGTCCTCCCGACTGATCATATTCCCTTCGTCCTGTTTGATTTGACCGGTAGCTCTAAACAGGCTCTGATAGGCTCGAATGAAATTCGCGCGCCCAAAGTTCGGTGTTAAGGCCGTGGCTGGGACCTGTTGTCCATCCATATGCAGGGCCACAAAATTGATGCCGAAATGTTTAAAGTCAAACGGGTTCTCTGGGTAGGCCCCGCTGAAACTGATATTTTCCACACAGGCCAGGATCAATCGCTTGGGTAGTTCCCCCAGGAACAGGGTTTCTTTGTTGGCGCTCATATTTCCAGCAGACACAGAGAACACGTTGGTTTGCACACGTCGGATAGGGTACTGGTCTGGTTTTGTTTCCAAGGCTTTGAGGTGTCCCAATTGAACGGCTGGATTCGGTTTCACTTTTCGGACATACAGGACTGCGTCTTGGATGACAATCTTATAGTTAGCTGCATGCCCCTCTACGTTAGTGGCCATCAAGGCGAAGGTCGGAGGCGCCCGTATCAGTCGGATTTTGATGGGGATCTTGTTCAAGAGGTACCGGTCTTGCATGAAAATGTCTGCGTGCAGTCGACCCATGAGATCCACCGAGACGTGCATCGCACTCGTAAAGCACCTTCATTATACAAAGTGGGGAGCACGTGCTTGTCGAAAATGAAGTGTCAGCACTACTTTTCCTCGTTCGAATGCCACCGGTCCTCCCGTGTCATCTCTTATATCCACCGTGATAGTGTTGATGTCGGTTTGTCGTACGGGTAGGTAGAGCATGTGGATGCAACTGTGGGTAACTTGATCTCCATACGTCTTTTTAATAGGGACCACCCGTAACAGAGGTGTGTTGATATCGCCCACGATGTGGTTGTCGACCACGTCCGAGTAGACATATAGTCCGTACATACCCGACTTCATATCTATCAGGATCTGGCCTTGGTGGGCGGTGGAACCAGCGAACGTCTGTAGATCGAAATCCAGCATTTGCTGTAGGATAGGACTCAGTACGACACTCACGTTGGCGGTGAGGATAATCTGTGCCGTGTCCACGTGATTCTTGTAGGGAAAAGTTTTGATGGGTTTTGAAACATTCGTGACCTCCCGTAGAGCCTTATAATGCAACAGTCTTGTCAGCCCCTGCATGAACTCCTTGGGATTATCGTATTGGCCTTCGGGGAGGGTGAATCGGGTGTCTTTGCCTTCGTAGGTCACCTCGTACCACACTTCATTGGCTCGCACGTTGTACCACGAGTAAGGGTATTCGATATCCACGAGGCCACATTCCCAGCGTCCAGGTAAATGCAACGGTTGCGGTAACTGGGTGACGTACTTGGCCAAGGTGTTGTCAGGAAACACATCCAGCGAACTGTTACTGGGTAGGGTGAGGTAAAACATGGCGACTGAGCTGTCCTGCTGCTGCTGTTGGTTTTAATAGGTGTTCCAGGCCTTGGGCGGTTGTGTCCGGCGTCGTGTTCGTCGCGGTGACTTGCTACGTGTCACGGCTCTGGAGATGTGGGGTGTCTTGATCAAGGGTGGTTTTTTAAAGGCGTGAAAAGAAGGTGCCCGTTGTGGTGGTGTTTTGGGGGGTGACTCCGGTTCCCACTCGGCTTCCCAAGAAGGTAGTGGGCCACTCGGCGATTGCTGGGTCCGCTGCATACAGGCCCAGCGCTGGGGGTTCCCCACCAATTCTTGTGGTACATGCATGTCTTTCAAGCCTTGAGCGAAGACCTCCCATCCTCGATGATCCGTGTGCGACCTGCGTTGACGCATCAGGTCATTCACTAAATCAGTCATGTGGGTCCCGGGGACCACTTGATTCTGTACCAGTAGTTCGCCTTTATCATTCCAAGTCATGTTAGGATTCTGTTTCATCCGTTGTAATACCAGGCCAGCTTGTTTCTTGAACGACGCAGGTACACTCTTCAGCACTTCGTCTTCCACCCACTGTGGGGCTGTGGGTGGTACCCCTGGTAATGGCGGCGGTTGGAGCGGTGCTGAGGTCGGCGGTGTGTCGCGTGGTGGTGGTGGTGGTGGTGGGGTAGAGAGGGTTTTGTATTGGTCCATGAACGTCATGTACCGTTGAATCGTCTCATTGTACCGTTGTACTTTCTCACTGTCGCTTAACCCCGGTCTTTGTAAGATCTGTTGCATCTCTTCATCGAGGATGTGTATGGTCTTCACCGTAGGTGGAACAGGGTAGGGCGATTGGAGATTTTGAAGGAACCGTGGTTCGACGAGGACCATTTTTTTCGTGTGATTCATTGTCGGCCGAAGAGTCCACCCAATACTGGACCCAACACGGAAGCGGCCAACGGTGCTAAGATGGCCCCGAGAAAGCCGCCTTTCTGTAACCCCTTTTTCTTTTGTGTTTGAGAGACTCGCTTCTGGACTAGGGTTCGGAGACCTGTCTTATGCTTGGTCATCTGAGCCGGAGTCAGTGGTATGTTGCCTTTTAACAGGTTGTACCCGATCTCACACAGACAGCGTACAAGGTCAGGGTTCGCACTGCGTACAATGGTTCGGACCAACTCGGGTGGGGCCGTCTTCAATACACGGAGCGTGCTTCCGTACTCGCGCAGACATCATGTACAACTAATGCCAGAACCCACAACTCTGCTCTTTTTATCTACCTCAGAGAACAGAGACAAAGTCAACCTTGCTGTGGTATTAATTCTTTTTATTATCCCCATCATCAAACACACACACACTCCAGCTGGGGGAGCCACTGTGGGTGTGTTTACATTATTTTTGCATGTACACGTGGTGGGTCTCTCCGGGAAAGATGCCGGTCCGTAGTCGAAGGCGGTCGGGGGTGGCTTGCTTGAGGTCGAAGAGCATATACCCGTGATGAGGGGTTGTCGCATCTTTAAAGGCTTCCAACGCAAACGGTGTGCGGCCGGGATACATCTGTCTCGCCAGGTGCAGCAATTGAGTGGTATCTCTCGGGTTTTTGAAGACCACCAGGTAGTGGGCATTTAAGCTGATGTTCCGAAGTTCTTTGTTTTTACTGAACAGATTCTGCACAATGTAGATGATGCTGAGCCGTCGATGGTGGCTGCCTTTGGTAAAGAGTTGGGTGACCCGCGCATCCGTCTCCGCTATGAGATCATCCAGAACCACCAAGGTGTCCGGTTCCAAATCGGCCCGGTTGGGTAGGCCTTCCACGAACGTGATGTGGGGCATTGCTGCATACGCTGCCTGCCATTCTCCGTAACACCACACGACTCGAGCAATGCTGTCGGCGTGTTGAAGGAGCTTCCTGACGAAGTGCGTTTTGCCGGAACCCGTCGGTCCTGCGATGACGCAAGTGAAGGGATGCTGCCACCGAGGGTCCATGGTTCGAGGTGTATCCGCTGTCGTGGTAACCCACTCTTGTAAATTTGGTACGAGTGAACTGGAGTGGTGGTGGGTACAACGTCGGTCGTCGTTGTCTGTTCACTGTGAGGGATGAAATCCGGTGGGTTTTCAGACGTAATGGGTCTACTTGATGTAGGTGTTGACTGTATACTTGATGTGGAGCTCGATGTGGCTTGTACACGTGGTGTGGTGGTGGTGATGACTGGGCTCGATACGGGGTTGACTGGTGCTATCTGTAGACTGGTTTCACTGCCACTCATAGCTGGAGTTCTCAGTTGGTTAAGTAGCGTGCTGACATAGGCTACGTCGTAAAACACACCTCCGTACAACACACTCAGCAGGGTTAGCAATATCACCGCAAAGCCCACTTGCGCTTTGCGCGTTGTGGGAGACGCTGTGTTCAGAGGCAGCTGCTGTTTGTCCATAGCACCGTGGTCGAACGTGGAATGAAGGATGGTGGCAGTGGTGTCTGGCTTTATAGTCGTTTCACCTGGTTGGCAGCGACCCAGGAATTGAAGGAACTGGGCCAGCCTTGCCATTTGACGAAATGAAACAGTTTGCCACGTCGGCGTTCCGTTTTCAAAATCTGCTCCACCGTGTAGTAGTCTTGCTTTGTTTTTACGACAGGCTGTAATTCCGTCTCGTAAAACGTCCCTAGCAACGGTTCCCCTTGAAGATCTTCCAGTTCATAGACTCGCTGCTGTCGGGGTAGGCGCCGTTTAATCAGGAAGTGCTCATCGCTCCAGTTGGGCAAGTAACTTTTCTCAAATTGACCTTTGACTTTACTGATCCGTACAGGGTCCCCGACCTTGTACACCTCCTTCGTCGTTCGCTGCGATTGCCTGGGGTACAAGACACGCCGGACTTGGGCTTCATTGCGTTGGGTCACGGTAATGGGGGCTCTCTCTATACTCCGGTGATAGGCTCGATTGTAACCACTCACAAGTTTCGGGAGAACATCGATGTACCGCCTTGTATTCTTATAGGTGAAATATTTATACATGCGGCCTTTGAATGTCCTGTTGAACCTTTCCACCACGGAAGCCTTGGTCTCGTTGTATGTATGGAAGAAAAAACCTTCTGGGCTTTCAGAAACTGTTGGAACGGTCTGTTGAGGAATTCCGTGCCTTCGTCGGTTTGCAAACACATGGGTTTGCGCCCGGTCTTGAAGATGTCCTTGAACGGCGCTATGAGATTCGCCCCCGTTTTCGTCCGGATGGGTACCACCCACGCATACTTCGACAGGATATCGATGCACGTCAATATATACCGATTTCCATCGTTGTGTTTGGCAAAGGCGCTCATATCGACCAAATCCGCTTGCCATTGGGCATCTAGTCCTCCCACGATGACCCGGTTCCGTAGAAAATGGCGACGGAAAACTCGATGTAAGGTATAGGTGTCTTGTTTTCTTAACCAATCTCGGACTTGAGCACGTTGTATCCCCTGGGATTTGGCCGCTCGATAGAGAGCCGTCAATGCACTATAGGCCGCCGGACTGTCGGGACTGTAGTATAAGTTATCCAACACCTTCTCCCAGCTCTTCATGGTGACAAATGATGATGAACCCTGGCTCTATCGTTTATTTATAACGGGTATATCTTGAGCCGGAGTTTGTTCTTTGGGTTCTGCCAGCACAGTGTCCATGGTAAATGCCCAGTCCAACTCGTCTGATGACCGCTTGATAAGCACTTGATCCACATCTACCACGGCATCTTCCAATGCAGACCATAGATCAGGGTGAAGGGTAAAATGCACTGTACCCCCATCTAGCCGAGCCAATTGAGCAAAGAAAGGCCGCGTCGGATGTACACATCGTGACACAAGTGGATGAGGTCGCCGTCCAGTTCACCAGACAACACCCGTTTGAATTTGGTCCAGCCCTCCCGGGACAGACGAATGTGGGCCGGGCACGGTTGTGTAGGGTCCGCATCACAGATGTCTCCCACCTCCTCCATGATATCGACCTTATCCGCATAAACGTGCAGGAAAACCTCGGGGGTCAAGCTGAGATACGCCAATATTATATGCTCCGTCATGGTCAATACGTGAATGGTACCAGATTTGACTGTCTCTCGTATTTATAGGGAGAACCCCGTGAGATCAAAGGGTCGGGTGGTCATGTCACTGGGCTGACTGAGTCTAGCCGGGTAATCAATGGTATCGTCGTCTGCCTCCGCTTCGTTGCTAGAAATTTGTTTATTGGGTTCTGCCGCCGCTTCTCTCAGGGCACGAGCCCACTCCAACTCGTCTGATGACCGCTCGTCCGGTGTAAACAGCTGGTCCACAATAGGTACCACTTTTTCGAAGGCTGTCCACAGATCGGGGTCTAGGGTGAAGCCTCGCGTAGGGTCTTGGTAACGGCCTAGGCGTGGGAAGAAGGATTCACGGTGTATGTAGATGGCATTGTCTATGTGGATGCGCTTTCCGTCGAGCTCGCCGCTCAACACCCGTTTAAATTTGGTCCAGCCGTCACGGTGTAGCGTAACCGTATTCGATACAGTCTCAGTGCGCGACCATCAAACATCTCCACGGTCTTCAACGAGGGTGACTTTATCTTCATAGACGTGTAACCCCACCCGGGGTGTAAGGGGAAGGATGGCTCGTAGGACTGGTGACATGGTTGACCCAATGACGAACGGTGAATGGCGCACACGGTGTCTGACCCTCGTATTTATGGTCAGGTCCCACTGTCAATGCCACAGCATCAGGGTCAATAGGGCACAGACCATTACTAGACCAACCAGCCGTAGCTGGTTCCGGCGTGAGCGCTCGTGGTCCATAGCCCGAGTATCAAGGATGGCTGTCATAGTCCAGTAGTGGTGAGTGATGGCACACCTCTCCATCGTGTGCACTCTGTCGAGGACCGCTTCTGTGAACTCTTTCAGGATCTGGCGTCGCCCCTCCTTGTCGTCGCCATCTGCAAACATGGACCGAACCACTGCTCGGTAACCCGTGAGTGAATTAACCACGGTGGCATGCTGTAAAATGCGAGTCGCATAGGGCTGGATCTCCGTCATGGCTCTGTAACCGTAGAAATGAAGATTTGGGATCCAGAGGGACGTGTTTTATAGACCATGTCACACATGCGCGCCTATACGTAGCTCTACGGGTGTAGTCCGTGATACGTACTATTCTGATTGGTTAGTCCAAAAAAGAGAGCAACAACAACAAAGATTATATGTCAATCCTTTTATTATGCGTGAATCGGGCGTGACCTGGGTAGGAAACATGATAGGAATGCATGTACTGACCTGTCTGTCGGGTTTTTCCCGCCAGAATTTCGCTGACGCCCGTGTCTTTCATCCGGGTATGTATGAGGTTCTTGAGGCGGCGACTGCATGTGGTGAGGTGTATGTGGGGTTTTTTTCGCTGACGTCCGCGCCTACATCCGGGCACTTCTATGTAGCTGTATAAAAGTGAGAATTTTTAGGGCATTGCTGCATTCATTGACTTGCTTGGCCTGACCAACCTGAGCCTGCCTGACCAGCCTGAGCCTATCTGACGAGAGGAGCTACTTGCCTGAGCCTCACCAGTGCAACCTCACCAGCCTGATGTTCACTTGCACAACTTGCCAGAAGCAGTTTACTCGTCTAGATAATTTACGACGCCACGAGACCTCCACCCACAACGATGCACGGTATACTTGTATAACCTGCGCACGGTCATTCAATCGGGAGGATAATTTACTGCGCCACGAAGGCTCATTCCACGAGGGGACGACGGAACAACGTAACGATTGGGACGACAAACGACCCAGTCAGTTAAGACGGCATCAGCGTTTGATTCATACCCCGTCTCTACGGTTTGGGCGACAACTTCCCACTAAAGAGGCACCCAGGAGGGTCAGACCCAGTGAAGGTGAGCCCGTAGAGACGAATGCCACTAGTGATGCGATCAGAGAGCCCGCCTGTACCCACAGTTCAGAAGAGCCTAGATATCCAGCCAGTCCCTAGCATTATTGTTGCTACTCATACGCTTGACGACATCGAACATTTTCTGGAAGATGCAGTGGATGTTCCTAGCGATCTGTTACAGGACGCCCATCCAGTGAGTGACATCTATCGGCGCCAATGGCCCATGATACGGCACGTTTTCCACCGTGATCGCCCTGTTCCAGATATCTACAATTTCCCACTGACCGACCTCACCCTTCTACGCAGCTACGTGGAAGCCATCTTTAATGACCAAGCTACGGTCTTCAAATTGAATGTCGCTTTTGGGTACATCTTACGTCACAAGGAGACTGGCCAGTTACGGTATTATTATGCCAGTAATAGCAGCCATGTGTTTGACCAGCCGTTCACCATCATTAACCGGGCGTCGCTAGAGCCGATGCTGGAGAAACTGGACACCGTGGATCCATTGAGATGGGTACATCGTCAACACCCCAACACACAGTGGGTCGTAGAGAGGCTCACCAATGCTACGTTCTTCGTTGCCAAGATGACCGACCACCCCCATCGGCTGAATGCGTCACCTTTGCACTGATGCGATCGTTGACTTGAGCTCAGTAAACACTTGTACCTAATGTGACGGTGCGTTAAATAATAAAACATGGTATTTGATATTTCAATTTGTTTTGCTAGGAACATACTAAACATACCCAGGGTGGGCTCCCCCAGCCTGGGTATGATGTAACATTGGGGATAATAAACTGTATATACATTGCTGAACTTGTTGTTATTCACGACAACCGCTTTCCGCTATACTTGGATGAAATATATACCCCGATGTGATATAGTGCCCTTGCACACTTCCGGATAACTTGCGCGCGCGCTGCGGCCGGGGCGGACCGGGCCGGGCCGGGCCGGGCCGGGCCGGGCCGGGGAAAACCCGGATGTTGAAAAGGTCCCGGATGTTGAAGAGGTCCCGGATGTTCTAGTACATACATTCCATACGTCTAAGGAAAAAATTAGAACTCTTCTGTGTTCGGAGGTCATTCTGAAAACCGGAAGTGACGTCACACACCACCCACCAAACCACGTGACCTGCGCAGCAGAATGTTAAACACGAACGACACACTAGGATGCCTCCTCACATAGGCTTCACATGGATACCTCACTCGATCCCATCGGCCCACTAGTGGCTCACCTCGACCCCAACACGTCTATTTCCATACGCTTTTCCCACAATTCCCTGTCTGCGCATGCGCAGAACGTCGAACACGAACGACACACCAGTCCAGGCGGATGCTCCTTCACGAATGCTTCACATTGATACCTCACTCGACTCCATCGGACCATTAGGGGCTCACCTAGACCCCAAAACGTCTATTTCCATACACTTTCTCTACTGCGCATGCGCAGAATGACGTCAGTTCCACGTCACACTCAGCCCGTTGGATACCCCCTCACGACTACTTTACATTGATACCTCACTCGATCCAATCGGCCCACTCGTGGCCCACCTAAACCCCAAAACGTCTATTTCCGTACCCTTTGCCCACAATTCCCTGTCTGCGCATGCGCAGAATGTTGACAACGAACGATACACTAGCCCAGGTGGATGCTCCCTCATGACTGCTTCACATTGATACCTCATACGACTCCATCGGCCCATTTGTGGCCCGCCTAGACCCCAAAACGTCTATTTCCATACCCTTTCTCTACTGCACATGCGCAAAATGACGTCAGTTAAACGTCACACCCAGCCCGTTGGATACTTCCTCACGTAGGCTTCACTTTGATACCTCACTCGACCCAATCGGTACACTAGGGACCCCTCTCGCCCCTGAAGATTGCTGAACATTCTCACGAAAACCCACGGTTTTGGGACTACTTTCGGTCCGCGGAGGCAGACCGCATCACCGCCAGACCGCATCACCGCGGAGGAATACATGCCCCCAAGGTCACGCCCTATTCATCCAGACCGGAAGTGACGTCATACACTTGCGCAGAACACTCCTGCGCACACCTCATGACCTCCTCATTTCTGCGCACACCACTTTCTCGCGCATGCGCACTGAGGCGAATACTACTTTAAATGCCGTATATATACTACTCGTGTTCGAGCCGACAATTAGGTGAGCTGTCGTCAGCACAGAATGGTTCTCTTTCTTATCTCAGCGACAACCAAAAGATTTTTTACATGAAATGGTTGAAACTCCAATCTAGCACTTGTATTCTTACCAATAATATTTTTATCGGCTCTCAAAGGCATAAAATTCTAAAACTACTGTCGAATACTGGACTACCGAATGATAGATCTTTGACTGAACTTTCCTTATTATAGTAGAAAATATGGTGACTGTGATTATAATACATTATCGGTCACTTTTCGGCTTGTTACTCAAAACTTTTATTCCGTGTCCGTCTTCAGGATGAAAATTAACGTAAACGGTTTCGTCTCTTTTAGTTCCTTATTTCGATAGGCTATACCGAGACATCTTCTCATCCATATACAGTTTTTTACAGTAGTCGTCGATTTGACGATGTTAAAAGGACGAAGTGTATCCCAACCCCCAAATCCAACGTGTGCCTATATGTTATTGAGGGTACCTATCTTTGTGATGTCATGATTCTTTGTCACTAAGCTTCTTCACAATGACTTAAAATGACACCAGTATGATAAGATATGATGCCAGACAGATTTGGTCCATAATTCTGTTCCCTTCTGGAAATAGGTCAAATAGATTAGTGGCGGTCATTTTTCCCCCTTCCCCGGACCGATATGGATAACTATGACGTCATTGTGATGCGGTCTGGCGGTGATGCGGTCGCGGGAAAAAGCTTCCGCGGAGAAAAAGTAGTCCCCACACTTGAAATACGCTGCATGGTCCGATTGGGTCGAGTGAGGTATCAAAGTGAAGCATTCGTGAAGGGGCATCCAGTCGTGGGTGGGTGCAAGTAAAATTAGGATTTTTTTCCGAAACTATAAAAAGCGGAACACGGACTTTACCCCCCCCCCCCTCCCCCTATCAACCCTAGTCAAAAGGGCTAATATCGGTCCCCGGGCTTATTGGGACCTGCCTATCAAGTCAATGGGGTGGGTGCATGTAAAATTAGGATTTTTTCCCGAAACTATAAAAAGCGGAATACGAACTTTACCCCTAAAATAGGGGGAAACACCTATCAACTCTATCCAAAAGGGCTAATATCGTGCCCCGGGCTTATCGGGGCCTGCCTATCAAGTCAATGGGGTGGGTGCATGTAAAATTAGGATTTTTTCCCGAAACTATAAAAAGCGGAACACGGACTTTACCCCTAAAATACGGGAAAACCCCTATCAATCCTAGCCAAACGGGCTGATACCGGTCCCCGGGCTTATCGGGGCCTGCCTATCAAGTCAATGGAGTGGGTGCATGTAAAATTAGGATTTTTTCCCGAAACTATAAAAAGCGGAACACGGACTTTACCCCTACAATAGGGGTCTGCATTATACAATATAAGGGAAAATGCCTGTATGGGGTATGGGGATGGTCAATTTTTTTCGTGGGCTTTACTATGGCTTGTGGGGTCTCGTTTTTCTCGTTTCGCCAAGAAAATGACAATGGGAAGGGTCCCGGAGCGAATCGGTGAAATTTTGGGGAAAAGTCACCGAGGTCTGTATATAGGCTCATACTGGCTATATGGGGGGAGGGGTGGTCAAATTTTTTGTGGGTGTTACTATGGCTTGTGGGGTCTCGTTTTTCTCGTCTCACCAAGAAAAACACGATGGGAGGGGTCCCGGAGCGAATCGGTGAAATTTTTGGAAAAAGTCACCGAGGTCTGCATATAGGCCCATAGGCTGGCCATGGGGGTATAGGTTCAACCTGGGAAATTCACACACGTTCATTGTGATATGGGTTGTGGGGTCTCGTTTTTCACGTCTCGTCATTTAGCACACAATGGAGCGAATCGGTGAAATTTTTGGGAAAAGTACCGGGTAGGCCTGTATATAGGCCTATAGGCGGGCTATACGGGGGTATAGGTTCAACCTGGGAAATTCACACACGTTCATTGTGAAATGGGTTGTTTGGATTTGTTTTTCACGTCTCGTCATTTAGAACACGATGGGAAGGGTCTCGGAGCGCAACGGTGAAATTTTTGGAAAAGTACCATATAGCCCATATAGTCCCACACTGGCTATATGGGGGTATAGGTTCAACCTGGGAAATTCACATACGTTCATTGTGATATGGGCTGTTTGGATTTGTTTTTCACGTCTCGTCATTTAGAACACGATGGAAAGGGTTTCGAAGCGAAACGATGAAATTTTTGGAAAAACTTCACCGAGGCCTGGGTAAGCCCATAGGCCTATACTGCATGGCTATGGGGTATAGGCCCATACGGGGTGGACGTTTTGGGGTCTAGGTGAGCCCCTAATGATCCTATGGTGTCGTATGAGGTCTTATTTTGAAGCTCTCGTGGAGGAGCATCCGATTGCACTAATAGTTCGTCCGTTTTCAATATTCTCCGCATGCGCAGTCTGGCCCGTAGTATAGAAAGCAGGCATTTTGGGGGGGTATGTGGGTGTGTGTTTGGGGTAGAGATGGACCGCTATGGGTCTGAATGGGTCGTGGAAGGTGTCAAAGTGAAACTTGTGTGGGGTAGAGTCAGAATGGCGTGTTTTTAAATGCAAGTCGCGTCAATCTGCGCATGCGCAGTTGGTTGTAGTAAGTAAAGTGGTCATTTTGGGGCAGTGCGGGAAGGTATTTGGTGTCGAGATGGACCATTCCTGGTCCGAATGCGTCCTGGGAGGTGTCATTTTGTAGCTCTCGGGGTGTAGACCCCGAATTGAGGGATGTTCACGTCATTTGTGACGTCATTGGTGACGTCATCAGTACGAGTAGTAGCCAAAGTGAACATTTTGGGGCAGAGAAGGAAGGTATTTGGGGTAGAGATGGACCATCCTTGGTCCGAATGCGTTCTGGGAGGTGTCATGTTGTAGCTCTCAGGGTGTACAGCCCCATTTGAGGGATGTTCCCGTTATCTGTGACGTCATCGGTGACGTCATCAGTACGAGTAGTAGCGACAGTGGGCATTTTAGGAAAGTGCAGGAAGGTATTTGGGGTAGAGATGGACCCTCCTTGGTCCGAATGTGTCGTGTGGGGTGTCATTTTGTAGCTCTCGGGGTGTAGACCCCGATTTGAGGAATGTTCACAGCATCTTTGACGTCATCGGTGACGTCATCAGTACGAGTAGTAGCGAAAGTGGGAATTTTGGGGCAGTGAAGGAAGGTATTTGGTGTAGAGATGGACCATCCTTGGTCCGAATGCGTCCTGTGGGGTGTCATTGTCCTGTATTGTACCATATTTGTCCTGTATTATACAATATATGTTCTGTATTATACCAAATCTGTGCTGTATTATACAGTATCTGTCCTGTATTATACCAAATCTGTGCTGTATTATACCACAGGTTTCCTGTATTGTACCATATATGTCCTGTATTATACATTATATGTTCTGTATTATACAATCGGATAGCGGTTGTCGTGAATAACAACAAGTTCAGCAATGTTTATATAGTTTATTATCCCCAATGTTACATCATACCCAGGCTGGGGGAGCCGCCCTGGGTATGTTTAGTATGTTCACAGCAAAACAAATTGAAATATCAAACACCATGTTTTATTATTTAACGCACCGTCACATTAGGTACAAGTGTTTACTGAGCTCAAGTCCACGATCAGCATGAAGACATAGAGAGTATGTGCGGCATGTTATGGTATTCATCAGTGCACGGGTGACGCATTCAACCGATGGCGGTGGTCGGTCAGCTTGGTAAGGAAAAACGTGACATTGGTTACCCTCTCTACCACCCATTGTATGTTGGGGCGTTGACGATGTGCCCATCTCAAGGCATCCACGGTGTCCAGTATCTCCAGCATCGTCTCTAGTGACCTCCGGTTAATGATGGTGAACGGCTGGTCAGACACATAGATATTATTGCCGGGATAATAATACCGTAACTGGTCCGTCTTTTTGTGACGTAAGATGTACCCGAAAGCGACATTCAATTTGAAGGCCGTAGTTTGATCTTTGAAGATGGCTTCCACGTAGCTGCGTAGACGGGTGCGGTTGGTCAGTGGGAAATTGTAAATATCTTGAATAGGGCCATGAGGGTGGAAACAGTGCCGTGTCATGGACCAATGGCGCCGATCGATGTCACTCACTGGATGGTTGTCCTGTAAGAGATCGCCCAGAAAATGTTCGATGTTGTCAGGCGTATGACTCGAAACCGTAACGCTGGGGTCCGGCTGGATATCCAGGCTCTTCTGAACTGTGGGTATAGGCGGGCTCTCCTTCATCGCATCACCAGTGGCGTTCGTCTCCCCGGGCTTATCTTCACTGGGTCTGACCTTCCGCGGCTCCTCTTCAGTAGGAAGTTGTCGCTCATGCCATGGTACCGGGGCATGAATCAAACGTTGGTGTCGCAGCAACTGACTGCGTCGTTTGAAGAGTTGACCACAATCCTCGCATGGACGCTTGGGTGGCCCATGAATTGAACGTTCGTGGCGCAGTAAAGCATCTTCCCGATTAAATGACCGTGCGCAGGTTATACAAGTATACAGTCCATCGTTGTGGGTGGAGGCCTCGTGGCGTCGTAAATTATCTAGACGAGTAAACTGCTTCTGGCAAGTTGTGCAAGTGAACATCTTGGTGGTTGACAGAGTGTCTGATGAAACGGCCAGGCCGCTTCCCTTTTATAGCACGCTAGCTGGTGATCTATTTTTAGCACACTCAGTTCAACTATCCCCAAGTCGAGGGCCGAGCCTTGACATTTTCGGTAACCTCCGTGTCTCTTCGGGCACCTCCGTGTCTCTTCGGTCACCTCCGTGTCTTTTCGGTGACGTCCGTGACTCTTCGGGCACCTCCGTGTCTCTCCGGTAACCTCCGTGACATCTTCGGTCATCTCCGTGTCTCTTCGGTCACCTCCGTACCGTCAACGATCAGCATGTAGACATATAGAGTATGTACGGCATGTTATGGTATTCATCAGTGCATGAGTGACGCATTCAGCCAATGGGGGTGGTCGGTCAGCTTGGTAACGAAAAACGTAACATTGGTCACCCACTCTACGACCCATTGTGTGTTGGGGCGTTGTTGTTGGGCCCATTCCAAGGGATCCACGGTGTCCAGTTTCTCCAGCATCGTCTCTAGCGACGCCCGGTTAATGATGGTAAACGGTTGGTCAAATACCCGGATGTTACTGCTGGGGTAAAAATATCGGGCTTGGCCGGTGTCCTTATGCTGTAGCACATAACCAAACGCCAGATTCAACTTGAAGGCCGTAGTTTGATCGTTGAAGATGGCTTCCACGTAGCTGCGTAGACGGGCGAGGTCGGTCAGTCGGAAATTGTAGATATCTTGAATAGGGCGATGACGGTAGAAACAGTGCCGGATCATGGGCCAATGGCGCCAATAGATGTCACTCATTGGACGGTCTTCGTGTAACAGATCGCTAGGAACAGTTATGGGTTCGTCCACGAAGTGTACTTTGCCCTTCACGTCGTACAAAATCTGGCCCAAGGTCTTGTCGTCGGAATTTGACTGTTGAATTAGGGCGACATCATGATCGGCCCTCGTGCGATGGGTGGGAGTTCCCCCTGTCTCGATATTGATGCCTACGGGCTCTTCTACCTGCAAACGTGGCTGCGGAACAGGGTGTCGTGTGCGTTGGTGTCGCAGCAACTGACTGGTCAGTTTGAAAAGCCGACCACATTCTTCGCATGGACGCTTGGGTGCTTCATGGCGTGCACGTGTGTGGCGCTGTAAATGATCCGGGCGCTGAAACGACAGTGTACATATCGTACAGCTATACCGGGTGGTTCCTTCGTGCTTGGTAGCCCCATGGCGGCGCAAGTCGTGCAGACGAGTGAATGATTTCGAGCACGTAGTACAAGTGAACATCTTGGTGGTTGACAGAGTGTCTGATGAAACGGCCAGGCCGCTTCCCTTTTATAGCACGCTAGCTGGTATCATGTTTGGGCACCTCCGTGTCTCTTCGGTGATCTCCGTGACATCTTCGGTGATCTCCGTGTCTCTTCGGGCACCTCCGTGACATCTTCGGTGACCTCCGTGACATCTTCGGGCACCTCCGTGTCTCTTCGGCCACCTCCGTGTCTTTTCGGGAAGTGACCGAAGAGACTCGGAAGTGAACGACATTGTGGGAAAAACCCCACAGACAGGTCAGTACATGTGCTATCATGTTCACACTCCGTCACCGAAAAGACACGGACTGAAGATGGCGGACCTCGCCCGGTGGTGGTGGTGGTGGTGGTGGTGGGAGCTCCCGTGTGGCAGAGCTCTTGGATCGGAGCTCTTGGAGCTCAAAGCGTGTGGAGCTCAGAGCTCGGAAGTGACATTTGCATATGACCTCTGTGAGGTCACTTCCGCTTCCGTTCACGTGACCGGTACTGACCTTTGACCCCGGCGCGCAATTTTATCCGGTATTGTTAGCGCGCGCCGGGGTCAAAGGTCAGTACCGGTCACGTGAACGGAAGCGGAAGTGACCTCACAGAGGTCATATGCAAATGTCACTTCCGAGCTCTGAGCTCCACACGCTTTGAGCTCCAAGAGCTCCGATCCAAGAGCTCCGCCACACGGGAGCTCCCACCACCACCACCACCACCGGGCGATGTCCGCCATCTTCAGTCCGTGTCTTTTCGGTGACGGAGTGTGAACATGATAGCACATGTACTGACCTGTCTGTGGGGTTTTTCCCACAACGTCGTTCACTTCCGAGTCTCTTCGGTCACTTCCCGAAAAGACACGGAGGTGGCCGAAGAGACACGGAGGTGCCCGAAGATGTCACGGAGGTCACCGAAGATGTCACGGAGGTGCCCGAAGAGACACGCAGGTCACCGAAGATGTCACGGAGATCACCGAAGAGACACGGAGGTGCCCGAACATGATACCAGCTAGCGTGCTATAAAAGGGAAGCGGCCTGGCCGTTTCATCAGACACTCTGTCAACCACCAAGATGTTCACTTGTACTACGTGCTCGAAATCATTCACTCGTCTGCACGACTTGCGCCGCCATGGGGCTACCAAGCACGAAGGAACCGCCCGGTATAGCTGTACGATATGTATACTGTCGTTTCAGCGCCCGGATCATTTACAGCGCCACACACGTGCACGCCATGAAGTACCCAAGCGTCCATGCGAAGAATGTGGTCGGCTTTTCAAACTGACCAGTCAGTTGCTGCGACACCAACGCACACGACACCCTGTTCCGCAGCCACGTTTGCAGGTAGAAGAGCCCGTAGGCATCAATATCGAGACAGGGGGAACTCCCACCCATCGCACGAGGGCCGATCATGATGTCGCCCTAATTCAACAGTCAAATTCCGACGACAAGACCGGGGCCAGATTTTGTACGACGTGAAGGGCAAAGTACACTTCGTGGACGAACCCATAAATGTTCCTAGCGATCTGTTACACGAAGACCATCCAATGAGTGACATCTATCGGCGCCATTGGTCCATGATCCGGCACTGTTTCTACCGTCATCGCCCTATTCAAGATATCTACAATTTCCGACTGACCGACCTCGCCCGTCTACGCAGCTACGTGGAAGCCATCTTCAACGATCAAACTACGGCCTTCAAGTTGAATCTGGCGTTTGGTTATGTGCTACAGCATAATGACACAGACCAAGCCCGATATTTTTACCCGAGCAGTAACATCCGGGTGTTTGACCAACCGTTTACCATCATTAACCGGGCGTCGCTAGAGACGATGCTGCAGAAACTGGACACCGTGGATCCCTTGGAATGGGCCCAACAACAACGCCCCAACACACAATGGGTCGTAGACAGGGTGACCAATGTTACGTTTTTCGTTACCAAGCTGACCGACCACCCCCATTGGCTGAATGCGTCACTCATGCACTGATGAATACCATAACATGCCGTACATACTCTATATGTCTACATGCTGATCGTTGACGGTAGTGAGGTGACCGAAGAGACACGGAGATGACCGAAGATGTCACGGAGGTTACCGGAGAGACACGGAGGTGCCCGAAGAGTCACGGACGTCACCGAAAAGACACGGCGGTGACCGAAGAGACACGGAGGTGCCCGAAGAGACACGGAGGTTACCGAAGATGTCACGGCTCGGCCCTCGACTTGGGGATAGTTGAACTGAGTGTGCTAAAAATAGATCACCAGCTAGCGTGCTATAAAAGGGAAGCGGCCTGGCCGTTTCATCAGACACTCGTGCAAGTGAACATCTTGGTGGTTGACAAACTTGCCAGAAGCAGTTTACTCGTCTAGATAATTTACGACGCCACGAGGCCTCCACCCACAACGATGGACTGTATACTTGTATAACCTGCGCACGGTCATTTGATCGGGAAGATGCTTTACTGCGCCACGAACGTTCAATTCATGGGCCACCCAAGCGTCCATACGAGGATTGTGGTCAACTCTTCAAACGACGCAGTCAGTTGCTGCGACACCAACGTTTGATTCATGCCCCGGTACCATGCCATGAGCGACAACTTCCTACTGAAGAGGAGCCGCGGAAGGTCAGACCCAGTGAAGATAAGCCCGGGGAGACGAACGTCACTGGTGATGCGATGAAGGAGAGCCCGCCTATACCCACAGTTCAGAAGAGCCTGGATATCCAGCCGGAAGCGTTACGGTTTCGAGTCATACGCCTGACAACATCGAACATTTTCTGGGCGATCTCTTACAGGACAACCATCCAGTGAGTGACATCGATCGGCGCCATTGGTCCATGACACGGCACTGTTTCCACCCTCATGGCCCTATTCAAGATATTTACAATTTCCCACTGACCAACCGCACCCGTCTACGCAGATACGTGGAAGCCATCTTCAAAGATCAAACTACGGCCTTCAAATTGAATATCGCTTTCGGCTACATCTTACGTCACAAAAAGACGGACCAGTTACGGTATTATTATCCCGGCAATCATATCTATGTGTCTGACCAGCCGTTCACCATCATTAACCGGAGGTCACTAGAGACGATGCTGGAGATACTGGACACCGTGGATACCTTGAGATGGGCACATCGTCAACGCCCCAACATACAATGGGTGGTAGAGAGGGTAACCAATGTCACGTTTTTCCTTACCAAGCTGACCGACCACCGCCATCGGTTGAATGCGTCACCCGTGCACTGATGAATACCATAACATGCCGCACATACTCTCTATGTCTACATGCTGATCGTTGGCTTGAGCTCAGTAAACACTTGTACCTAATGTGACGGTGCGTTAAATAATAAAACATGGTGTGTGATATTTCAATTTGTTTTGCTGTGAACATACTAAACATACCCAGGGCGGCTCCCCCAGCCTGGGTATGATGTAACATTGGGGATAATAAACTATATAAACATTGCTGAACTTGTTGTTATTCACGACAACCGCTATCCGATTGTATAATACAGAACATATAATGTATAATACAGGACATATATGGTACAACACAGGAAACCTGTGGTATAATACAGCACAGATTTGGTATAATACGGGACAGATACTGTATAATACAGCACAGATTTGGTATAATACAGAACATATATTGTATAATACAGGACAAATATGGTACAATACAGGACAATGACACCCCACAGGACGCATTCGGACCAAGGATGGTCCATCTCTACACCAAATACCTTCCTTCACTGCCCCAAAATTCCCACTTTCGCTACTACTCGTACTGATGACGTCACCGATGACGTCAAAGATGCTGTGAACATTCCTCAAATCGGGGTCTACACCCCGAGAGCTACAAAATGACACCCCACACGACACATTCGGACCAAGGAGGGTCCATCTCTACCCCAAATACCTTCCTGCACTTTCCTAAAATGCCCACTGTCGCTACTACTCGTACTGATGACGTCACCGATGACGTCACAGATAACGGGAACATCCCTCAAATGGGGCTGTACACCCCGAGAGCTACAACAAGACACCTCCCAGGACGCATTCGGACCAAGGATGATCCATCTCTACCCCAAATACCTTCCTTCCCTGCCCCAAAATGTTCACTTTGGCTACTACTCGTACTGATGACGTCACCAATGACGTCACAGATGACGTGAACATCCCTCAATTCGGGGTCTACACCCCGAGAGCTACAAAATGACACCTCCCAGGACGCATTCGGACAAGGGACGGTCCATCTCGATACCAAATACCTTCCCGCACTGCCCCAAAATGGCCACTTTACTTACTACAACCAACTGCGCATGCGCAGATTGACGCGACTTGCATTTAAAAACACGCCATTCTGACTACCCCACACAAGCTTCACTTTGACACCTTCCACGACCCATTCGAACCCATAGCGGTCCATCTCTACCCCAAACACACACCCACATACCCCCCCAAAATGCCTGCTTTCTATACTACGGGCCAGACTGCGCATGTGCAGAATATTGAAAACGGACGAACTATTAGTGCAGTCGGATGCTCCTCCACGAGAGCTTCAAAATAAGACCTCATACGACACCATAGGATCATTAGGGGCTCACCTAGACCCCAAAACGTCCACCCCGTATGGGCCTATACCCCATAGCCATGCAGTATAGGCCTATGGGCTTACCCAGGCCTCGGTGAAGTTTTTCCAAAAATTTCATCGTTTCGCTTCGAAACCCTTCCCATCGTGTTCTAAATGACGAGACGTGAAAAACAAATCCAAACAGCCCATATCACAATGAACGTATGTGAATTTCCCAGGTTGAACCTATACCCCCGTATAGCCCGCCTATAGGCCTGTATACAGGCCTACCCGGTACTTTTCCCAAAAATTTCACCGATTCGCTCCGGGACCCCTCCCATTGTGTTCTAAATGACGAGACGTGAAAAACGAGACCCCACAACCCATATCACAATGAACGTGTGTGAATTTCCCAGGTTGAACCTATACCCCCCATGGCCAGCCTATGGGCCTATATGCAGACCTCGGTGACTTTTCCCAAAAATTTCACCGATTCGCTCCGGGACCCTTCCCATTGTCATTTTCTTGGCGAAACGAGAAAAACGAGACCCCACAAGCTATAGTAAAGCCCACGAAAAAAATTGACCATCCCCATACCCCATACAGGCATTTTCCCTTATATTGTATAATACAGACCCCTATTGTAGGGGTAAAGTCCGTGTTCCGCTTTTTATAGTTTCGGGAAAAAATTCTAATTTTACATGCATCCACCCCATTGACTTGATAGGCAGGCCCCGATAAGCCCGGGGACCGATATTAGCCCTTTTGGCTAGGGTTGATAGGGGTTTTCCCCTATTTTAGGGGTAAAGTCCGTGTTCCGCTTTTTATAGTTTCGGGAAAAAATCCTAATTTTACATGCACCCACCCCATTGACTTGATAGGCAGGCCCCGATAAGCCCGGGGATCGATATTAGCCCTTTTGGCTAGAGTTGATAGGTGTTTTCCCCTATTTTAGGGGTAAAGTCCGTCTTCCGCTTTTTATAGTTTCGGGAAAAAATCCTAATTTTACATGCACCCACCCCATTGACTGGATAGCAGGCCCCGATAAGCCCGGAGACCGATATTAGCCCTTTTGGCTAGGGTTGATAGGGGTTTTCCCCTATTTTAGGGGTAAAGTCCGTGTTCCGCTTTTTATAGTTTCGGAAAAAATCCTAATTTTACATGCACCCACCCCATTGACTTGATAGGCAGGCCCAATAAGCCCGGGGACCGATATTAGCCCTTTTGGCTAGGGTTGATAGGTGTTTTCCCCTATTTTAGGGGTAAAGTCCGTGTTCCGCTTTTTATAGTTTCGGGGAAAAATCCTAATTTTACATGCACCCACCCCATTGACTTGATAGGCAGGCCCCGATAAGCCCGGGGCACGATATTAGCCCTTTTGGCTAGAGTTGATAGGTGTTTTCTTCTATTTTAGGGGTAAAGTCCGTATTCCGCTTTTTATAGTTTCGGGATAAAATCCTAATTTTACATGCACCCACCCCATTGACTTGATAGGCAGGTCCCAATAAGCCCGGGGACCGATATTAGCCCTTTTGACTAGGGTTGATAGGGTTTTCCCCTATTTTAGGGGTAAAGTCCGTGTTCCGCTTTTTATAGTTTCGGGAAAAAATCCTAATTTTACATGCACCCACCATGACTGGATGCCCCTTCACGAATGCTTCACTTTGATACCTCACTCGACCCAATCGGACCATGCAGCGTATTTCAAGTGTGGGGACTACTTTTTCTCCGCGGAAGCTTTTTCCCGCGACCGCATCACCGCCAGACCGCATCACCGCGGAAGAATACATGCCCAGGGGCCCTTTGCCGGAACTATAGTCACCCAGAGTTACCTCCCCCTAGATTGGAACTCTTCTGTGCTGGAGGTGATTTTTGGTCTCTTGAGCTGGTGGCGCCCCCTCCACGTGACCTCCACAAAAGAGTTATCTCCCCCGGCAAAATAATGGCCTTCGTCCCGTCTCCCTACTACTTGCGTGTTTAAAAATGCGAGACAAACGTGAAAATACAACCATAAATCTGCATACATTATGTTTATTTCCGGGAGAACACATCTCTGGCGATCTAGGACCTCGGAGCTTCCGAGGCCTAGGCGGCCCCAGGATCCTCATCTATTGGGCTATGAGGATTTCCGTATTTTCGCTTTGTGTAAATGAATCGTATAGGGACGCGTATTGGTTTCTAAACTTCCAAGATGTAAAGGTCATCGTCTTGTGTGTGTTATATATCACAAGTAAGCCAGATGGATTCAGTAATGAGGTGTGATTTTTTCAATATCGACCATAAATTTACATACATAATGTATATACTAATGCTATTTAGAAAGTAGGTAACATTTATATCCAATTATTTTTAGGATGTCACTTTCTTGATAAAGCACAAATACTAGTGCTGGGTGGGTCAGTGCCGTGCGAGACTCGAACCAGCGCCCTCAGAGTTTGGCACCAAATCGCCAGCAGTAAATGCAAGCGGTCTAGACCACACGGCCACCTCAGCTTTCTAAATGGCATTAGTATATATCGACTTTAGGAGCTGTGCCATTATTCAGTCTATCAGAGGGGTAGTAAATGTACGTAATCTAGACTCCGGTCTCCCAACTTCCTCTTTTGTGGAAGCTGAGGTAGCCGAGTGGTCTAGACCGCTTGTATTTACTGCTGGCGATTTTGGTGCCAAACTCTGAGGGCGCGGGTTCGTGTCTCGCACGGGACTGACCATACTAGTGTTTTATCAAGAAAGTGACATCCTAAAAATAATTGAATACATACAAACATAATGTTCAGATTTATTTTCGGGAAAACGCTTCAAGAACGCATCTCCGGTGATCTTGGACCCTGTTGGGCTCTCAGGATTTCCTTATTTAGCTTCGTGTAAATGAATCGTATATTGGTAGGCGTTTTAGTTTCTAATGTTCCATGACGTAAAGGTCATCGTTCTGTGTGCGTTAAATATAGCTAGAAAGTTGTCTACGAGGTGTGATTTTTTCAATATCGATGCGTGCTTATAAATATGCGAAACAAACTTGAAAATAGAAACATAAATCTGCATACATTATGTTTAGATTTATTTCCGGGAAAACGTTTAGAATGCAATCTACGGCGGTCTAGGAATCGGGAACTTTCGGCGCCCCCTGGGCCCTCCCTTGTTGAGCTGTGACATAGTCGGCTGTATCTGAGTTCTCAACGATCACGGAGAGCTTGAGGACATTCTGTTGGCCACGGAATTAGCACCTGTCGCATTAAGCAGTCGGGCCTTGAACGAAGTGAACATTCACTGTGACTGTAAATCAGTCATGTAGGCTACTAGTATGTTCATCAGGTGACGACATCAAAAACCATTTTTAGGCGAATTCATCGCAAAATCACGAAACTGCACCAGAGAGGAATAAGCACCGTCATTCACTGGGTCCCTAGCTAAATAATATATAGCCCTCATACTCGTGAGGGCTATATATTATTTAGCTAATGATGATGATGATGTCTTGAATTGACCTATTGCGCGCCAAAAATAATGTCACACTGGTCAAATTGCACAATTGGATAGCCTTCAACTTTCACTTGGTGAAAACAATGTCACTTAGTCGACTGCTATTTCGGTCTTCAGCCCGACACAAAGTAAATTAAAGTTGAAAAAGAGAAAAACATTTTTTTTTTTTGCTTTCAGTTTTTTTATATAAATTTATATAAAGATGACTTGTAGTCCGTTTGTTTGTTGCATTTTCAATATGCATGAGAAAGTCAGCAAACGTCCTTGCAATGGCATATCGTGTAGTCAAACCACTTTAACTGGGGACTAACATAGTGTCCAGATCTATTGCCCGCTCCCAGACTGGAGTGTTATGTTTGGCGTAGATGGATTCCACCTGGTTCAGGAGAACTTCACAATGCTGTGATAGCTGTTCACAGGCAAAAATCACATGCTCGAGGGTTTGCACGTCAGTGCCGCAGGTGCAAAGTGGAGAATCAGCCAGACCCAACTTGAACATATGTGAATTTAGACGAGAATGCCCCGCTAAAGCACGAATATGTAAGAGTCGAAATATTCGTCGTTTGGGGATTCAATAATAACTTGGACACTTTAGTAAAATGGCCAGAGTTTATTCAGTCAGCCGACGACCGTCGGTGGTTCTTGATTCAGAATCGTTCACATCGGAATGGTTCACATTTAATTCACATAACGAGAGTAGCAGCTCAGGGCTACAATTTACAGAAAGAATAAAACACATTTGTAAACTCTGCTTATATTACAATAAACAATAGTAAATATATAGTTGCAACATTGGAAGTCAATCAATGCGGAAATAGGACCATATGAAATATTGACCATAAGCCAACAAGGTTCATTAAAAATACAGCACTCATAATATCACCAAGACAGCGGTGCTCATAAATTAGCTTCTCACAAGGACAAAGCCATAATCGCAAAATATCAACTAGGTCCGGTCACACTTCCAAATTGATAGACTTCTGGTCACACGAACGAACGAACACGTTTGGCATTATATGTCAAATAACGATTTAACTCCGTGTAATAGCTTACCATTTACCATTTCAATAGGGATAATATTCCATTATACCTTTGTATACGGCTAGTCTCTATATTTACATTTTACTGGTCAATAATTTCAAGATAACGTCATAAACATAGCTCTACGTTTGATATGTTGTTTATAATTTATCAATACGTTTAGTCATGGGCGAAGTACATTTTAAAGCTGTAATAGTTGGATATAGATATACAAATAATTACAAACCTTTCAGCATACAAGAGAATTCCTCACTTGCAACCCCAGACCTCCGTCCGTCCTACACGAGGAGAATTTCTCAAATGTGTCCGTACACGGAGTAAAGAGCATATTTATCTGAATGGAGCCAACAACCGCCAAGAAGCGATCCATCATTTAAGACTACCTAAATTGACATAGGACTCTAAACACCTGGCCGGTGAATACGTGTCGTCTTATACAGCTGACAGTGTTATTTAGGTAGCGAGGCACGCTCCAATTACCAACCGATTAACCCCATCTACACCGAAGTATTAACCCTTGAAAACGAACTAAACCGCATACTTCATAATGACTATTACACTTTTCCCTCCCTCGGAAAATATCGTCCCGATATTTGACATTAATAAATACCAAATAACATACTAAGAGAACCATTCCAGCGAATGTATGAATCTTACATGGTGAACAGCTGATCCTGATCAATTTTATCAAATTAGCCGTTAATTATATCAACAAGTGTGCTAAGTATATGCGGGCTTGAAACCACATCAGTTTGGTTTTTCACCACACTCAACAAATACTCACATTTCTGCATCCACTCCGGCTTAACTTTCTCAACTGTAATTTGACCCATTTGAAAATCGCCTGATGTCATCCATGACGGTTTACGACGAACCCGTGTCGACCGTCGACTCAACACGGGTTCTGGTTCAGGATTTTCATTCTCAGATGATAATGCCTCATCCGCTACGCGAGAAGGCCCGTTAGGGTCAACTACACTCTGACCAGTATCAATTTGAGTATTCTCAGACAAACTCGGACTTTTATCCAGTCCAGCAAGCTGACCTTCCGGTGAGATATCACCTATAACTGACCCTTTGGGCATAACGTGTTCAGGAACGGTTTTATGTAGATATCCGAACTCCGTCTCGCTATCACAGTCACTATCAGGAGACTCCACCATAAATGGCAATAACATATTTCTGTGTAGAGTTCCCCTTTTACCACAAGGCGAGTCTACAACATATACAGGTAAATCTTTGTCCGGCCTATCTACAACTGTGTAAACCTCCTCTTCCCATTTATCAGCTAACTTGTCATATTCGTGAACTCTCTTGTTCCTAACCAATACCGTATCTCCTATCGCAAGAGACCCTCCCCTGACTCCCCGGTCATAGTAACTCTTCTGTTTCAAACCTGCAACCGAAGAATGTCTAGAAGCTAAATCAAATGCGTGTTTCAGTCTTTTGCGAAGACCTGAAACAAACTCGGTATAGGTTTTCTTCTCATAACAAGGCGGCTCGATTCCAAATTCCACGTCGACAGCGAGTTTGGGTTGTCGACCAAACATCAGAAAATATGGGGAATAATGGGTAGAACTATGCTTTGTGCAGTTGTACGCATGCGTTAAAGTCGACAAATAATCGCGCCAGGCAGATTTTCGATCACCTGGAAGAGTTGCCAGCATACCAATAAGAGTGCGATTAAAACGTTCGCAGAGACCGTTGCCTTCCGGATGATATGGGCTCGTGCGAGATTTGTCCATACCCATGACGTCACACAGCTCCTTAATAATTCTACCCTCAAAGTTCTTACCTTGATCGGAATGAATTCGGGCGGGAACACCGTAATGCACGATAAATTGTTCATATAACGCCTTAGCGGTGGTGCGCGCCGTCTGATTTTTCGTCGCCACGGTAATCGCGTACTTCGTGAAGTGATCTGTAATTATGAGAACATTAGAAAATCCACGAGAGGGCTCTAAGGAAAGGAAATCTAGACAAACAAGCTCCAAGGGATAAGTTGTTGAAACGTTCACAAGCGGTGCTTTATCAGATAAATGACCGGACTTACTGCGAATGCATCTATCACACTTGGCAACTTTCCTAATGACATCAGATGACATGCCAGACCAATAGAACCTTGACCTGATCAAATCCAAAGTTTTATCCCTACCAAGATGCCCCATCTCGTCATGTAGAGAATATAACACCCTAGACCTTAGATTGGTAGGCACAATGGTCTGATAGGTCTTCTCACCATCAACCAGTCTAGATTTATGCAGAATTTCATTTCTGATGCTCAAACTGTCCCAGTGTCGTAAAAGTTTTCTAACCTCAGCGTGCTCTCTGTTCAAGCACCTACCAGACAGTTTTCGGTTTTCCTTAACATAACGGAAAACTCTACCCACGTATTTGTCCGCTCGTTGCTTTTCCGCCAAATCTTGCACACTAAACGTCGGTTTGCCGTCCCGCACAATTTCATCAATGCTATCTACAACTTGGTGACCCAAACAAAGCGTTTCGGCAAGACAAACCGGAATCTGCGAATTGCAAATGGCGGAGACAGAATCCGTTGATATTTCAGTTGTCTTCGGTAACTCACCTATTCTCGATAATGCGTCGGCATCTATATTCCGTTTACCCGATCGATACGAAATACTGAAGTCATATGTGGAGAGATCTGCAAGCCATCTCTGACCAGTAGCGTCCAGTTTAGCAGATGTTAGCACATACGTCAAGGGATTATTATCCGTCTTTACCTCGAAAGGGTGACCGTATAGATATTCATGAAACTTTTTGGTTACGGCCCACTTAAGGGCAAGAAACTCTCGCTTATGCGCGGAATAATTTCTCTCTGACTTACTTAGACTCCGTGACGCGTAAGCGATCACCCGGGTTTCGCCGTTTTGAACTTGATACAAAATGGCTCCTAATCCGTTCTGACTAGCATCCGTGTGTAACAGAAAGGGAAGAGTGAAATCAGCAAAAGCCAAAACAGGTGAAGATGTCAGGAGGGTTACAATGCGGTCAAACGCAATTTGCTGCAAGTCCCCCCATTGCCAATTTTGGTTTGCAACCTTTATCTTCGGTTTTCTGCACTTTGCCGACTTCCCTCCGATTCCCGCAAGTAAATCAGTTAATGGCTTCACAATTTTTGCATAATCTTTCACGAAGCGGCGATAAAAGCCGGTGAAACCAAGAAATCTGCGCAAGCTATCTATGTCAGTAGGTTTTGGCCAAGATGTTAAGGCCGATATTTTATCCGGGTCAGTTTCAATACCTCTTTTTGAAACTATATGACCCAAATACTTAGTTCTACGTTTGAAAAACTGGCATTTTGACGGCTTAAGCTTTAAGCCTGCCTCTGCTAAACGCTGAAATACCAAATCTAAGCGTTTCAGGTGTTCATCTATCGTAGACGAGTGGACTACAACGTCGTCCAAATACACTAAACAAGTGTTCGGTTGCAAATTCCCAACACATTTTTCCATCACTCGTTGAAAGGTTGCTGGAGAATTTGTTAGCCCCATCGGCATAGAATTAAACTCATAGAACCCTAAAGGTCCAGCCGTAAAGGCAGTTTTCTGTTTATCCAACTCCTCTACCTCGACTTGCCAATAACCTGATTTGAGATCTAAGCAAGAAAACCATTCTGACCCAACTAAAGCATCCAGAGTTTCATCAATTCTAGGCAAATAATACGCATCTCGTATAGTTCTCGTGTTCAAAAGTCTATAGTCAATACATACGCGCAAGGTAGAATCTTTCTTGCGGACAAGCACGAGAGGAGCAGCCCATGGACTGTCCGATTCGCGAATAATGCCTGACTTCAACATGTCTTTCAAACGATCTCTCAATTCGTCGTACAAAGCAGGAGGCACTCTACGATGTCTCTGTTTTATGGGTGTGTCGTCAGTCAATTTAATGCTATGCTTGACAATGTCAGTATGACCTAATTCTAAGTCCGTTTGAGCAAACAAAGATTTCCACTTCAACAATAGATCATTGACCTTACCTACTTCCTCAGGAGTCAAATGACCATCTAAATCAAGATCAAACTGTTGAAGAAAATCTACATCAGCTAGCTGAAGTTCTTTGTTGCAAGGTTCACTTACTGGAGATGCACTTTCAAGTGAGCAGATAGGAATACCAGGTGGAATGGTAATCTGTTTGGCGGAAACATTTTGGACTTCAAAACCAACTTCACGGGAAGTATGCTTGTCTAATTCAACTAAACAAGGTGCAACTAACAAACCCCCGGGAAGCGTAACATTTTGAATCACATCCGTTACGGCAGTAACTCGATGTCGCAGTTGTTCAGAAACCTGAATGCGTCCACAAATAATCGCTCTACTATCTGCCGGTATCTCTATAGTTCCCAGACTGAAAACAGTCCCCTTAAACTTTTCATTAGGTTTCATACACTCAAATGCTCCCTTCAAAGCTAAAGGAATTTTGTCAGATTGTTTCTGGAGAAAGCGTGAACCATACTTGCTCTTACACTGATCAAAGCATCAACAAAGGAACACGTGTATTATAGTCCGTGTTTGGGACAACTAGGACCAGGTATATATGATCACCACCAGTTCCGGGAAGAGTATCTGTAAATTCAACAGACAACTCAATATACCCCAAATATGGCAGCACATGACCACCAGCCCCAGTTATCTCCACTACCGAATCAAGTGGATGCAAGGGAAGGTGATCAAGATTTGTTCGAAAATACTGCTCGGAAATAGTAGTAACCACAGAACCTGTGTCAACTAGACACGGACAATATTTCCCGTCAACCAAAACACTAAACTCATTTGCAGCGCCTACTAACCGTTCATATAATGGAGTTTGTACAACGTTATTAGGGCGTGAATTACCCTGATCAACCGCTTGCCCTTCAGAGTGACCAGGTTCTAGTTTAAATCCTCAGCCTGATCCCTGTTTTTATATTTAAATCTAGATGGTTTTGTACATTGTCTCATATAATGCGAAGTGCTACCGCAATTAAAACAAGTGCCCTTCTCATAATATTTGAATTTCCCTTTGTGTGGCTTTTTGTCCTGTTCTAATGGTTTGACTGATTTAGCTTTGGCGGAGTCTTATGTCTTGTTCAAGCTTTTTGATCCGCCCATCCAAAGTTTTCATTTGTTTCAAAAGCTCATCTAATTTCCTACTAATCCCAGAATCATTTACCTGTTGTTGTTGTTGTTGCTGAGACTGTTTGCCCTTCTTATTGACCGGCGATGTTTCGTGTTCAACCGCTCGTGCGGCTACAAGTAATTCATTGAAACCTTCACCCGCGTCAAATCGATGTCTAATTGCGGATTTAACCCTATCAAGAGAAATTCCACTCCAAAATTTTGTTCTGAGCATTTCTGTGGCAGCTTCAGCTGAAAGGGAACCTTGTTTACGAGCTTTGGTAATTAAATCCTCTACTCTACAACCCCAAGCAGCCATAGATTCATCAGGCTTTTGCGTCGCCAAATAGAAATCTTCCAGTAGCTTTTCCATAGTCAAAACATTGCCAAAAACGACATCGACTTTTTCAATGACATTTGCTATAGAAACATCGCCGCCCAAATTAAGGAGCAACTCTGCAGCTAGGCCTTTCAGAGACCTGCGAACTGCCTGTAATACAGAGCCAGTGGTGTTACTTTTGTCGTTATCCAAACATTGCAGTTCATATCTCCATTGCATATAACTAACCTCACCTTTCCATCCATCACCTGAGAAAAATGGAAGTTTTGGATTTTCAATTCGCACGACATTACTTTGTCCATTTTGGCACCGAAACAATGATTGACTTTCGTTCTCGGTCTGCATGCCGGCTTGAAGAGAAGTTAATACCTGTCTTTTTGTTTCAAAATCCAAATTAGCAAATGAACCTACTAACGCAGACATCTGGCGATGTGCTATCATCATCATAATTAGATGGAACATACCTAGGGGTAGGACTAATCATTAATTCATCTCCTAAAAATGATCTTCCTATAAGCCTGCTTGCGGCTCGAACAGCCGTTTCAATATTTACATAAGTAACAACAGCTTCTAAACCATCCTTAAGTAGAACAACATTTTCGAGTTTACCTTCTCTACTAAAGTATTTATCTAGTTCATTTACAGTAGCAGGTTTACTTAGACCCCGAACAAGTAAACTTTTACTTCCCGACATATTGGAATAGTATAAGTGAAGATCAATCAAAGTATTCGATTTGCAAGTAATCTACATACAAATAAGCAAATCAATAATGTCAAATTCTGGAATCAATGTCGAATTCTATCAGCAATGTCAAGTTCTGGAATCAATATCGAATTCTGGAATCAATGTCAAGTTCTGGAACCAATGTCAAGTTCTGGAATCAATATCAAATTCTGGAATCAATGTCAAATTCCTGAATCAATCACAAATTTTGGAAAAAATATCGAATTCTAGAATCTATGTCAAATTCTGGAATCAATGTAAAGTTCTGGTTGTGAAATGCATGTATTAATAGAAACCACTTACCACCACCGGTTCCGAATCAAACGACAATCTAGTCGTTGGTGGTACTAAAATAAACATGCATTCAAGAATCCATACTTATTCAATACCTGAATAAGTCACATTTACGTGAAAAGTTACCATTATTCACGGACACACTTTAAGTCAAATCCTGTACTAGTCAATTCGGTTCGACAAATTTGAGAAATTCATCAACTCTGCGATGTAGGACTCCCCATTAAATGTTCACTCAATTCTGGAAAACTTGAATTAAGAAATTCCGTCAAAATTCCAACGTGAACATGAACATCTAACTGCGACCGAAAGTTTCAACTTTTCGATGAATATACAGTCAGCAATCTTAAGTTAGCAAATGTAGGCCTACTCAACACAAACAAAGTTACCGGTTCCCTCTCCTAGGACTTGAGGATTCTACGGATGTCAACAGCGTCAACTCCGACCGATAACAGCTTCAGTTCCCTGGGATGAAACACGCCGTTGTTCACGGGTCTTTCCCGGGGACACAAACACAATGGAGGGCGGATCTTCTCGAACTACTACTCTCGTGTTGTGAACCAATGAAACTGAATGCAATAGACTTGATGGTCTATTCGTCGTTTGGGGATTAAATAATAACTTGGACACTTTAGTAAAATGGCCAGAGTTTATTCAGTCAGCCGACGACCGTCGGTGGTTCTTGATTCAGAATCGTCCACATCGGAATGGTTCACATTTAATTCACATAACGAGAGTAGCAGCTCATGGCTACAATTTACAGAAAGAATAAAACACATTTGTAAACTCTGCTTATATTACAATAAACAATAGTAAATATATTATAGTTGCAACATTGGAAGTCAATCAATGCGGAAATAGGACCATATGAAATATTGACCATAAGCCAACAAGGTTCATTAAAAATACAGCACTCATAATATCACCAAGACAGCGGTGCTCATAAATTAGCTTCTCACAAGGACAAAGCCATAATCGCAAAATATCAACTAGGTCCGGTCACACTTCCAAATTGATAGACTTCTGGTCACACGAACGAACGAACACGTTTGGCATTATATGTCAAATAACGATTTAACTCCGTGTAATAGCTTACCATCTACCATTTCAATAGGGATAATATTCCATTATACCTTTGTATACGGCTAGTCTATATTTTTACATTTTACTGGTCAACAACTCCAAGATAGCGTCATAAACCTAGCTCTACGTTTGATATGTTGTTTATAATTTATCAATACGTTTAGTCACGGGCGAAGTACATTTTAAAGCTGTAATATTTGATATAGATATACAAATAATTACAAACCTTTCAACATACAAGAGAATTCCTCACTTGCAACCCCAGACCTCCGTCCGTCCTACACGAGGAGAATTTCTCAAATGTGTCCGTACACGGAGTAAAGAGCATATTTATCTGAATGGAGTCAACAACCGCCAAGAGGCGATCCATCATTTAAGACTACCTAAATTGACATAGGACTCTAAACACCTGGCCGGTGAATACGTGTCGTCTTATACAGCTGACAGTGTTATTTAGGTAGCGAGGCACGCTCCAATTACCAACCGATTAACCCCATCTACACCGAAGTATTAACCCTTGAAAACGAACTAAACCGCATACTTCATAATGACTATTACAAATATATCTGGTTTCTGCCTCTCTTCCTTTCCTTTCCCTGGGGATTGCCGGTATAAGGGCATGCAGTGATCTCCCCTTGTCAGAAATATTCCAGCCGCGCTGCCACCTCCTTGCTGAGCACTTCCTAAGGAGCCCCTTTGCAGCCATCATGGATAGTTTTGTTGGGGGGATGTTTATGGCTTCGGTGGCAGCAGCTTTTGCCTGTTGATCCGCTAACTCGTTTCCATTTAGGTCCACATGACCGGCCATCCAGTGGAGGACTGTCGTTGTATTTAGGCTCTTGAGGATGGTGATCTCAGAAAGATTGGTGTCTATCAGGTCTTGATGGATGGGATGCAGCTCAGTCGTCGATACACTGGTTATGGCAGACATGCAGTCGCTGAAAATGTGGACGCAGTCAAAAGCATGTGTTTCTCTGTAATGCAGGGAAAAATCCGTTGCCAGCTGGATGGCCTGAAGTTCCCCATGATAAGTAGTGCTGAGACTCGAGACGGGCTTATGCAGCATGATCGGTTGTGCTGTTAGACCTTCCACGTAGCAGACTGCCGCGGCCCCACAGGGACCCGGGTGTTCTAAAGCTGACCCAGCAGTAAAGATGATCATGGCACCTTGGATTTCCTCCAGTTGGTTGAGCGTGTTTGCCCTAGCCCGAAAGGCTTGTTCAGCAGTCCTACTCTTGGATGAGCCGTAGTCGTTGTTTGCTATCCTTACTTCTGGTATGTCATAGTTTAGACGGGCAAGTGGTGATATTGGCTCGGCAGATGGTTCGATTTCGGACAACCTCAAACAACCTGGAAGATCTCGCTGAAGCATCTGCAGCTTATGTAGTGGAGTTAGGAGACGATGATCCCGAAATACCCTGTCGTCCCTAAGGTTGCATACAAGCGTACGTAGATGATCGCCCGCTGGTTTATGCATAATGCGGATGAACTCTTGCACTAAAACTTCATCGAGTCTGAGCTGGATGGGGGTGGAATGACATAATATTTCCAGGGAGCACATTGGAGTGCTAGAGAAGGCACCACTGGCGCGGAGTAGCGCCATACGATGTACACGTTCGATTTTCTTCATTGCCGAGTGTGAGACCGCGCACTAGATGGGATAGGTTCTTTCCAGATGGGGGCGAATCAGTGTACAGTAAAACTGCACAGACATCTCCACTGTTGACCATCTCAGCAAGTTTGTGAGGCCATTTACTACCCGAATAGCTGTGCTGCAAATGTGGTCGACATGAGGAACGAAGGTCAGTCTTTCGTCCAGGATTACACCCAGGCACCGTTTGGTGGTAACTTGCTTGAGGGTTTGACCATTTATTGTGACTGCTACTTGATTTCCACCGGTTTTAGAGTGACACATGACATCCGTTTTCACATCGCTTACCAGCATTCTCCAGGCCTTGCACCATCCTTTCAGGTGAAGTACTAGCGAGGAAATCTCTGCACTGGCAGCTATTATGTCGACCGCCGTTACCCACATGGTCAAGTCATCAGCAAAGGAGATACGTTTTGAAATGCTCAGGGACATGTCGGTGATAAAGAAAATGGAGAGCAGAGGGGCGATGACACTGCCCTGTGGCACTCCCATAGTCCGGTAGCCAAATCGCAAAAAGGGGTCTAAATAAGGTTTTCGTAGCACCCCCCGCGTAGATTTAGTTTGACCACTGTTCATGAACGAGTATCATCTGCTGGTCAGTTCTAGACCTGATGTAGGCATCTACGGTGGTGCCTAAGGTCACAGCATGCATTTCGTCACCGCTGTCTGAACAAGACAAAATTACCTCTAAGATGGGGGTAGGGGTATTTATAAACGTATATCTTTTTTATTCTTGCACTAAACTTTCTGTAACTTCCCATACCTGATCTCTGAATAATGTTCTATTAGATAACGTAATACAAGTTACGCCTTTTACGTTTTTTACGTCGAGATGACGTCATAACTTGGAGGGTACATTTTTCCTCGATTTTTTTTAGAAATGAGACTCAATTTTTTGTTTTGCAGTTGCAGAAACTCTTTTTGCATTCTGCCTGATTTGTATTTGTGAAAGATAATCCCCTCTTCGTTAATTCTAGATCTGGTGTAACCATCTAATATGCACTTCATGGATGCAACATAACCGTGTTTAACGGCACCAGAGCATGAGAAATATGAAGCCGAAATAGGGGTAGGGGTGATTACGTTCTAATATTTAATTTCTCCCCGACCCTAACGCAAAGAAATTTAACACATATTTAGTCTGTGTACGGGTCATTCAGATAAAGCAATCCGATTCCGATTATCTTCAATGTTGGTGTCACTATGTCGTTATTATCACCATGGAAGTATTTTTTCTGGACCTTTTGTTGTAATTTTCCAACGGTGTATTGTTACCCTGTTAGCTTTTGCTTTTGCGAATGCATGACTTACTTGGAACGGGGTGTCTACGGTAATGAGTAAGGTCGCATGATGCCTTCTCCCAATGCTCTCGAAGTAACACAAAAACAAACAAGGAATGGGGGTAGGGGTGATTATGCTTCGATATCTTCTTCACACTTGGGTCTAGAGAGCTCAAGCTTTTAACACTTTGTGGTTGAGCAAAACGAGAAATCAAACTTCCAATACTTCTGGAATGAAGTCTCTGTAATGTCTGTTTTGAACTCTCGTGTATATTCTTTATAGCATAGTCAGTGTTACAGGGCTATAACCCCGATTTTGTGGGACACACTCAATCAGATTTTGTTTTTCTGTCTTATTTCAGGCCAGATTATTAGTTTGTCACCCACAAAATTATATTAATTTACTTCTGTACAACACTTGGTTCGAATGAAACCCTTTGAAACACTTTTCAGATACAAGCGGAACATTTTATAGAAATAAAGAAAGAAAGAAAAAAACCCCAGAACAATGCGCGATAATCAGACACAAATAAAGGGAAAATACAATTTCTAGATTCATGACGTCATAGCGACGAAACTGAAGCAGTTACCGGAAGTTTGATTACTCTAACTTTCAGGTCGATATCCAGAAGCAATGCGTGGAGCATTTCAGTATGATAAACCGCGGACTAAAGAAAATATGTCAGGGTAATCTCCCCTATCCCCATTTGAAATTAATGGTGTCATGACCGGATAACATCTATATGAATCCATGCTGAGGTCAAACGGGATTTAGTAGAAAGACGTATCTGGTCTAGAATTAAACGGTAGACATATATCTTTCAAGATTATATGTCAAATATCATCAACAATGGATTACTGCTAAAGAAACAGAGAAAATCGGAGAAAATATTTCCCAAAATTCATGAGACAAAGGCTTCTCGGGCTTATGACGTCACTATGACCTGGCTGTATTAGCTAGAGGAATTTGGACTGTTTTATCTGAAAGGTCATTATTCGGAGGTAAATTTGTGTAAGTTTCAGATCGCGAAGCGCAGGGGTAATAAAAATATGAGGGCTGATTTACCCCTACCCCCATTCCGGTTTAAAATTTTCAAAACCAGTCAGCATCAAACAATTGCATGTAGCAACCTTAGGCACCACCGTAGATATCTACATCAGGTATTTAACTGACCGGGAGATGTTGGTCATCATGAAAAAGAATTCAAACAAAATCTACGCGGGGGGTGCTACGGAATGACATGTTCTTGCGAATGGCTACCGGACTTATCCGACAGAAGTTTGGATCCAGTCGGAAGTAAAGTCGTTTATTTGGTTTCGGACTTCTCTGTTGTCAAGGTAGGAGTTGACGTACAGCAAGAGGCGACCACGAAGACCTGCTTGATGGAGTTTAAAGATCAGCGCATCTTGCCAGACAGTGTCGAAAGCACCTTCCAGATCCACAAAGCAAGCGACGGTGTTCTGGTTCTGTTTAAATCCATGAATGCCACTGAGCGTGTAGTATAAAAGTGCCTGAGTTAAGCTTCTATCCTTACGGTAGGCATACTGGTATGGGTCAAGTAAGCCATTGTCATCCATCCAGGCACGAAGTCTATGGTCAGCTGTACGTTCGTACAGTTTTCCGATCACACTTGATAGACTGATTCCTCTGTAAGATTTTGGACTGGAGTAGTCTGCCTTGTCCGGCTTAGGTAGAGCTACTCTATTTCCCCTCTTCCAGGCCGATGGAACATTTCCCTCTACCCAGCATCGTTGGTATGTTGCGAGTAGTGCTGTGAATAGGTTGGCGCCAGCATTTTTGATCATGATAGGCAAGATCATATCTGGTCCTGGTGCAGAGTGTAGTTTTATTTTTGCTACAGCTCGGAGAATTTCCACTCGCTCGAGGTCGCAGTTGTATAGAGCATCAACTCTGTCTGGAGATGGAGATGACGTAGCCACTTCTATCAACCTTTTCTTCTTCCTGGTGACGTGATCAAAGAATTGGTCATCGAACTGTTTGTCGGAACCGGAGAAGTCTTTATTTATGTGCGCAGCAGTGAGAACCTCAGATATGTCCTTGTTTTCGAACTTGAGGATGCCATTTTTATCACGGAGTGGTTGTACTAGGCTTTTCGTTGTGGCATTTTGTAGTGCTTGGGTCTTTTTCCACACTTGTGAGTCGCCTGGGTCGAGTTTAGCACATACATCTTTCCAGTTGGCATCCGCTGCTTTATTGTATTCCTCTGAGAAGTTTGCGACAGCTAGCTTATATATCTCATAGTTTGTTCGCGTCGCTCTTTTCTTGTATAGAGCACGGTGTTTTTTGGCTGTGGTGATCTGAGAAGCTGCTTTAGGTGGTCCGTCATGAAGCTTTTGGAGTGGGAGCATACCCTCTTCGTTGAAATATTTATGTCGGCACATTTGAGGATCTCTGCTGCCAGCAGGTCCGACGTCTCGTCACTTGATAAGTTTTTCATGTCGTCTGGAAAATTTACAAAAGATCTGTTCGTTTCTTGATGCCAATTTTCCAAGTTAGTGTTTCGAAGGTCCCAGCGGGTGCAGGGTGGTTTCTGGGCGGTGTTGATAGTGAAGACAATTGGTAAATGGTCGCTGTTTAAAACGGTGTGTTGATCGACAAACCAGGCAGTCTGACCCTTGATTCCCCGAGATAAAGAGATGTCCGGTGCGCTGAATTTACCGTCTTGCTCTCTGGTGTGGAGGCCATTGTTGTGGATGATGAGGTTGTGAGCAATACAAAGATCCATTAATTTCTTGCCCATCTTCCAGGCTATGCCCAAGTTGTGCGTTGACGGATGATGCCATCGTTCCCAAACAAAACTACGACAATTAAAGTCCCCGAGCAGCAAAACATTTGTGTAGCTGCCTAGTCTGTGAATGACGGTGTTCAGAATGTCTAAATGCTTTATCAGGTTTGGAGGGATGTAAATGCTACACACCAAGAGCTGGGAGCCATTAACTCGAAGTTCGACCCATGTGGCTTCCAGGCCTTGAACCTCCAGATCTCTTGTTGGCACAACCATTACTGTAGTTGGCCGATACAGGATTCCCACTCCACCATGTCCATCACCATCTCTGGGTTTGAATAACTGTTTGAACTGTTTGAGGGAGGAAACATTTATTACTGTCCATGTTTCTGACAGGCGGATAATGTCTATTTTCTTTCTGTCGACGTAATTCTTGATAAGGTGGTAAGAGGTGTTAATTGAACGACAATTTAGCTGCAGAATTTTCATAGTTACACACTGCCTTCTCATGTAACTTGAGTCTGATTTTGTGGAAAACAGGACAAGAACTACTGTCAGCAGGATGACGCCCCTCACAATTTGTGCAGGACGGTTCACGGATACAGTGACGAGGGTCATGGTCAGGTTTTCCACAATTTACACACACGGCAGTACGTGTACAGGCGCTGGCTACATGACCGAATAAATGGCATTGAAAACACCTCACAATCTTGATAGTTTTGGGGGGATGGCAGGGATAATGTCGGTTATCAATGATGATACCACTGCAGATACAATGTTGAGCAAGTGTAGGGTCATTAAAAGTCAATTCCACTGTATTTAATGGCGTCCTTGTTCTTCTGCTTGAAGTCGTCTGACTTGGACACTCTGACTGATGTTTCTTTTGATTTCATCGGTGCTAAGGTGCTTGTCTACATGTCTGACATAAACTACTGTCAGAGAGCTGTCTCTACGAGGTAAATGGGCAGACAGATGATCTGATCCAAATGACCCTGATGGCCATTCATCAAGTGCCATGACTTTATCCCCCTCAGATTTTACCTGCAGACATACGCCGCCAGCAGCCAATGGATATGCGTGAATAATGTTTATTTCTGGCTTAACTCTGTTGACCTCCTTGATTATCTCGGTGCGAGATTTATATGGACTGGGCTGGGGTATTTTGTCTAGGATGACAATGTGATTTTTGGTCATACCTTGGTCAATCAGTATACTGTCCTGGGATTTAAATTTCCCTGGTGATGTCGAGGTTGCAGAAACTGTAGAAGCCGATGAGTTAGAACCCACTGCTGCTGAGGTCGTAGATACTACCGGAGTCAGGAGGCTTGATTGATCAGCTGTCGTTGGTTGAAAATGAATGTCGTTGAAAATGGTCAGTTCAGAAAATAGGCTGGAGAAGAGTTTCTTGCTTGTGCACTGTAGAGCAGCTGAGATTTTACAATTAGGACACTCATAGAGTATATCAGGTTTGCTGTAGTGCGAATTTTCGGAGTTGGACAGGCCAAGACAGTCGCGATGGTACCACTCAGACTGAGTGCAGATAGAGCACTCGATCCAATGGATATGACCACAATTGCAAGGTTTGGGGGTTTGATGGCAAGGACAATAATCAATTGGTTCAGTAGACTTGAACGTGATAGGTTTAGTCTCTAGGATTTAATCACAGGCATTTCTGATCTTAGTTTTTTGGGGTTTGCTGATTTTCTCACAGGTGTTTCTGGGTTTAGTTTTCTGGGGTTTGGCCTCGTCTGTCGAAGTTTTTGTTTTTTCATACGTCTGCACAGATACGATATGACTGAAAGACACGGACTTGGTGGGGGTAGTGGGGGATTTTCCCCGGCGTCTTTGCTGTATTTTCACAGGAGTGCACGGTTTTAGTTTTGAAGGGTTATCTGGGGCTGTGCCTAGACTGAGTTTACTCAAAAAGTCAGGATTTGCACTACATTTACTACATTTACATGTAGCTATGGGTTCCGGGACATGAACCTGACGGAGAATGACCTTGCAGATGCTGGCGTTAAACGTGCTGCTGTGTAATCCAGAATGCTGGATCTCCCACTCCCACAGTTCCTCACACCACCTCAAGCTAAGCAATCTCTCATGAAAAACTGACAGACAGTGGCAGTCTGCACAAATCAGCCCGCTGTACTACATTTCAGTGGTTCCATCAAACCCTTTAAGGATAGCTATCCCGTTAGAGGCAGTTTTTGCACCCCTGTGACAAATAATCTTCTGTATAAATAAATATACAAGATAACCTTAATAAACTATATATTTTATGAAAGCGTACATCGTAGGGATTCCAACTCTACTGTGTAGAAAATATTCCAATTTTAAAAATTCAAATGAAAACAATAGCGTCCATTTTTCAATTGAAATTTCATGAAAACTGGTGATTTTGTTTTAATTTTGATGGTATACCTTGATAGGATATTTATGAGCCGAAGGCGAACCCTTGACCAACTTGCAAGGCAGACGGTGTTCCGCCCACATTCCAGTTAAACTGCGATGATGGTAAAATACGTTACAAGGGCGACGGAAGCGGTACGGCCACTTTTGCGCGACAACAAAAAAAAAAGAAAACGAAGAAAGAGAGAAGGAAACACAAAATAAAAAAGAAAGTTGAAGAAGACTTTGATCGAGTGCCTGCGAAATTTTTCGGGGCTCTGAGCACCGACTAGCCCTCTTGGGACAATTTTGATCGTGGAAAGTAACATATATGTTCCCCCCAATAATTTTGTCGCAAGTACTCTATTCTCCGGGTAATTCCTTGAAAGTAACTATAATGACGGACAGGGTAGTGTTTTTCTAACATTTTGTCATGGTATTGCATTATAAAATTGGTCACTGTAGATAGTTCTAGAACAATAGAGCTGAGGAAAACTTGTTTACCTTCTGTTCTGTGATTATAATCATAGAATTCTCTCGAAGCTGTCGTGACCGATTTATCGCAAGTAAATTAAAATGGCCTATATAGGAAGAGACCCGTATTACGATAATTGGGTCACAGCGCCATCTACACATACACACAGCGCCATCTGCACACCTATACGCTTGTCTACATACTGTTGTGGGTTAATCTGTGATGGTATCTGGGTTAAATCTTACGCCATTGCTGTACCGGTGGAAGTTTCTTGGTTTGATAGAATAATCTCGAATGCCCGATAGAGTATAAATAGCTCGACGTTTAGTGATCGAGGAGGAGATTCAAACGGCTTCTATGTGGGTGCATTAGATTGTGTTACTGGACATTACCTTTGCCTGAGATTACTGACTGCTGGATTGTATATTCCTGTTGGATTACTCTTGTGTGTTTGACCGCTGTATTATCTACGTGATTGAACTGACGGAAACTGGATAACAGCTGAGCGGTGTGGACTATAAAAATACAGGAACGGACTGCATAGAGATTTGCACGTTAATACGGGCTGTGAGAGATACACCGGTATAGCATTGAACAGAGGGACTATATTTCATTTATTTGCTGTATTGACCTAACTTAATTTGTATATGACTTTAGTATTGTAAATAAATATTTGATTCTTAATCTTCGATTTCACAAAAGCTTTCTGTTGCGTTTTTCAATTATCGTTTAGACGTAACAATTTGTTTTCTTTTTGCGTCGCCTTGTCCATGAAATAATTATTTGTTAGCAGTTATGTTCCGTTATAAAAAGTACGAGCGCCATCTGTATTATTGCAGAATATAGCTAGCGCCGATATCTATACTTTTAAATTATGAATTTAGACGGCGCTACTTCTGGAATGAATTTATTAACACCTCATTGTTCATAAGAATTATATCGGTTATATCTACACAATGTATCTAGGTTACTTTACTTTACATATATTTTCCAATTCAGCATCGCAGAAAACCACCATCGATTGCGTTTTCATGGTAAAAGTATTAGGAATGAACTAAAAATGAAACATTTAAAAACAATGTTGGTATTTATTATCAAATCAAACCTGCTATCAATGTATGCCATATTCCTCCTATTTGGAGGTCTCTTGCAAAGAAATTATCTTCCTTGATCGTCCCCTCGATCGTCCGCTAGGTGGCGTGTTCTCCGCGCATGCCCTTCCTCTTTTTCCCATGCTGTGCAAGACGTGTTATGAGTCGAGGCCGCAGCAAAGTGGGGAGGATGGGTTGGGCAAATCAAGATTGATAGCAGGTTTGATTTGATAATAAATACCAACATTGTTTTTAAATGTTTCATATTTATTGCTCAAACCTTCACCTGCTATCAATGTATGCCAGACTCCCAACAGAGGAGGTTGGGTAGCCGGTCTTGAAGTCTTGTCTTGGGTTGCGTGGAGCACGCCTTGTTCTCATTTTAAAATCTGGTATGCCTAGTAATATCCTGATAATTCCCATGTCGTATAGAGGCGTAGGGAGCTCAAGGAATTACAAGTAATACGGCGAGAGGTGGATAATGCACCGACCATTTGCTCGCTTACTTATTGCCAGATAATCAGATGCCATCGGATGCCTTGAAGTCCCCTCGTCTCCGCATGGTTTGCTTCTAAATGCTTACTGAATTGTCGGGATCTTGCTTGAGCGGCGTCCCCCCCCTTCTTCTTTGATAGTAGTAGACTATACGCTGGGCTGTAGCTGTAGGTCCAGCGTAGTCATCCTATCTGTCTGTAGATAGAGGCCAGCAGAAGTTGAATTCATCGTCCAAGCGCAGGCGTCGACAATATCGTTCAACGATAAGTTTTCCCCAAAGTGGCCGGGACGTTGCACTGGCTCTAGTCTAGTCTTGTGAGACGATGTCTTTGATAAAGGAGGAGGAGCGTCGATGTAGCTGTAGGTCCAGCATAGTCATCCTATCTGCCTGATGTAGATAGAAGTCGGCAGAAGTTGCTGTAGTCCTGTGAGACGATGTCTTTGACAACGGGGGAGAAGTGTGGATGGCGCATTGGTAAACCCAGTCGGTGGTCTTCTTCAACCGAACGGTGATCGTGACCTAGTGATGTCAGCCGATGCGTCTGGTTGGAAGTGATGAGAGAAGACGTCTGGAGCCTCTTGTCGGATCTGTTCTCTGTAAATAGTGCCGCAGGGCTCAGACTGGATATAGAAGCCTATCTTTCTCCAGCAGGCCGACGCAGTCTGTCAGTGCTGGAATTTGGTACAGTCTCTGGACACCTGGTCCCTGACATGTGGATTCGTTCTCGGTGACGAACTCCGGAATCGGATAAAAGATCTGGTTCACCAATCTGCCGTCCATGTCAGGGAACTGTGTTCCATAGCGTGAAGCTCCGAAAGTAGAGCGAAGGCTGTCAGGAAGCTGTCTTGTAGGACAGGGCCTTGACTGTAGTTGACTGTAAAGGCTCAAATGGTGGACGTAAGAATTCAGTATCACATGACGTGTTCGGCGAGACTGTAAGGCGAAGGACCAGAAAAGCCGAAATGCTGGAATCTTGTCCATTGTCGATTCCGGAGGTCAACCCAGGGGTCGAAATTTACACCTGTCTACCTGTCCCTGACAGGTAATTTTTGAAAGAGACAGGTAGTAAAATAAAGTACCTGTCTCCAGTGGCAGGTGCCCAATAAAATATTTCTCTGACAAAATCCATTCAATTAGTGCATTGAGACAAGGTGTTGTTAGTTTATTGGAAGCTTGCAAAATGTAGCTTTGTCATTAATCTTGAATTACATGTAGCTGACAATTTCAACAATCACATGTTCAGGTAAATCTTAAAGGTGACAGGTAAACATTTTGTTCACCTGTCTCATGTGACAGGTAAATTATTTTGAACATTTTAAACATTTTGTTCACCTGTCTCATGTGACAGGTAAATTATTTTGAACATTTCGACCCCTGTCAACCCTGGATGATGCTAAGTGATACCCCTGTGTAGTGCTTGGCTGAGATTTCCTCTCTTGATGCAGAAGAAGGAAAAAACAGCTGTTGCTGGAATAGAGGCAGTGTTGACCACGGGTCCTCTGCCGTAGTACATCCTCCGGGCTTGATGCAACTGTGCAGTAGATGGTAGCTTGCTGCTGTCATCGTCTGTGCAATTGGCCCTGGAGAGAACCCTGGTCTGCAAAGGAATTCTGCAGACATGTGGTTTCGGCCATTGCGGGTCCCGGTGCCTCCGTGGAAAAGTGATCTTCCGCTGTAGTACCCTGTAGGACTTGGAGGAAGCTGTCAGCGACGACCTTGAAGTGATGTGAAACACGAGGTGTTGACATGGCATCGCTGATACTGTGCTCCTAGGACCAGTGCTGATGTTTCTTGAAACAGTGACTGGGATCTTGCTCCCCCCAACTTGACGCAGCTGACGACCGTACTGTTAACGTTCGTAATCAGTGCTGACGTGTTGTGCAACCGCAAACTCCAAGGGGGGACTGCCCTCTTAGCGCAGACATCTCGAAGGAAGATGAGGCATTGCTTGTCTGTCGTGGGATCCATATGCTGGCTATCTGTTGCTGGACTAATGGACCCCTCCAAGCTGTGAAGGCCGCATCGGTGATGAACTTCTCCAACTGTGCTTGCTTGAAACTGGATCCGGCATCGCCACTCTGGAAGGGGGTGAAGATGTTCCAGGACGAGCATCCTTCAGATTGCTTGTTCTTGCCCTCAGGTACAGTTGTAGTTGAAAACTGTAATGGGGGTACCTGGATCCGGCCAAGCTGTGCTAGGTCCCGGGTCAATATCTCCATCCAACGGCACTCTGGTGGTTGAACTATCTGTGCTCAAGTGATGAAGGCCGTGCCGCTGTCCTGGCGTTGATGGTCTGGTTCCAGGTGCAGGTTCCATATGCAGGAAAACTGCCTGACGCTTGCAAGTAGTATTCTCCTCCATTCTTCATAAGGGAGCGTCCCAGAAGTCGGAACGTTCCGTTGCAGTAATTTTCATTCCGATGGAACACAATTATGTTAGGAATTTTTTCTCTGGAACGTTCTTGTCGAACATTTATTCCTGTCGAACGTTCTACACAAGTGGAACGTTCCTGCCGAATATTCTGTGAAAATGCGAACTTTCTGCTTCAGAAATGTAGAAAAGTGGTCCCTCCGCCGAGGCGAAGGGATACGCGTTCACGCGAAGGAAACGTCTTCGTGATATGCTGGCGTCTTTATTAGCATGGTCATGTAGAATCCAGTTTCAAGGAATATTTCTGAATTATAATATCTTTATTTTAAAAAAAACGATATCCGAAAGCATTATGATTGTCTAAAATCGTAAAATAGCGAAGAGATTTCAATCAAAAAAGCTTGTAAAACGGTCCACATTCACAGAGTGAAATACCGACTGATACTCTGTCATTTGCACATCGATCGAAAGGGGAGATCATTCTCTTGTCGGCAGTTTCGTAATTCAGCCTAAGTCATTGGATAGAAAATCGTGTATTCCTGCAATGATATAGTCAAAGCTTCGCCAAAGCAGGTGTTTCCCGAAGGTTGTGAAGAACACGCTTTGTGATTGGTCGGCCGGAGTAACTGGCTAATCGCTGGGCTTGTTTCTGCCGAGTTCAACGAATCCACGTAGGCCAGCGTGCGCAGTGTAAAAAAGTCATCCATTTTGATAACTTCGGGACCGATCGTCCTCTTCATTTACGCAGGATTTTATACGAAAGAGCGAATAAATTCCAACATTACCATGCAATTAAGATTCGACAGATATTCAAGAAAGAAAGTGATGACAGGTGGGGCTATTTTTACGATATAATGCTCAATTTGAACCAGAAATAGATGGGCTATCTGGCGACTGGTCCATACATAATCGTCGGAATTTGATACGACGAAGTTTTTCCGTTGACAGTTTTAGATTTCTGGTTATTTCTCTTGTAGGAACAATTATTTTATTTATAAACTATGCAAAAAAGACCTTGACAAATAGGTACGCCCAGTAGGTTATAACGACCTACCGCACAATCCGTACACAAGAATTCGAACTTCTTTTCTTTTCAACAAAGATGGAACTATTTTCTATCATTATTTTTTCTAACGTTCCTGTGTCACAGAACGTTTTGATACTTCAGAACGTTCTGAGGGAAAAGTGCCAGGATTAGGAATGTTCTTGGCGAACGTTCTGCTAATTCAGAACGTTCTTCTCGATCATTATAATGTTCCCGTGGAATGAAAATTTCGTTCTGACTTCTGGGACGCTCCCTAATCCGTGGGGTCCCTGGATACGTCCCTGGATCGAAGTGATCGTCGAGGAGAAACTCGAGAAACGCCCTCTGGAACGCCGGAAGTGACGACAATCGGGAGTCGGAGTCCAAATTCTGTAGTGTCGAATATACTGAGTAGGTGTCCGGCTCGGTCGCCTAGTCCGGTCTCTGTCATCCCGCTGGAAGCTGGAGTCCCAAGTCTGTTCCGGAGTCCGAATCCGCATTTCGGATTAAAGATGACTTCATCCCAGAGTCCTATTCCGGTGTACGGGTCCGTGTTGACTTGGTCTTGAAATGAAGGAACCTCAGTCTGGATCTAGGCTTGCCCACTGTAGACTGGATGTCTCGCTCCCAAGGAATGGGTTTAGTCGAGCCCGACTAGCCGTTTTCTCCGAGGTCTGGATTTCCTTGATCACGATCTCGGGTGTAGATGGAGTCCGAGATTATCCGATGAAGAGTAGGATCCAGCTCTAGAAGACTGAGGATGATCGTCAGAAGAAGTGTCGGGACTTGGAGTAGACCTCACGTAAGGACTGTGAATTCTTCGACGAAAAACTTGAGACCGAGTGACGCAGATCTTCTATATCATCAGGGTCGACCGCCTACAAACAGGTGAGTAAAGACTTGAAGCTTGGGAAGGATGGAAGGATGACTAGTGGTTTGAAGGTGAGGCTGTGAACCATCCAATTCCGACTAACGAGGTTGCTCCTGCTCCGGTCGGAAGATTCCCTCTTTACCTTGAAACTGTCCTCTCTTGTAAGGGCGAAACTACTCTGAGTATCTTGCTTGGGTAGGTTGCCCGAGTTCTGACAGGACACTGTCCGTGGCGACCTCCTCTGTTAGACTTGCCCTTTGCCTTTGCCTTGTCTTTACTGGAAAGGCGTTGTGTCAGTGCCCCGATCATCCGTGATGTCTTGTCCTCATTGACGGTGGCCATGGCAGTCGGAAATAGCTCTGTCGAGTAGGTAACTTGACGCCAGTAGTTGTTGAGGCAGCTCTGTGTTGACGGAATCCAAACCCTGATTCGGGGACCGCTATCCCATCCGGTGAGCTTGAAGGAGCCATCTCTCTGGCCGACGTCTGAGTCCTGTATCAACTTGATGCAGCTTTAAGGAGCCAATCGGTAAATGAAGTAACCCTATGTTGGGTTAAGATCATGTTCTGTACCACACAGGCTTTTGTCTTGCTTGAAGTCCAAATGTCGGTGTCTTGGTACATTCCAGAATTCCGTCTAAATCCGGGTCCGACTTCGGAGACTTGATAGGTAGGTTATCTCCGTACAGGACGTGGGTCTTGTAGGGTTCGGGTTTCCGGAACGCAGGTTCCCTGAATGACTCCGGCGATGGTGCGCATGGCACAGAATCGTCTTCTTCAGAAGGCTTGTCCAATCCGTAAAGCGATGTTGCTGTAAGCCATCTTCGCTTGTGGGGTGGATCATCTGACTGCTTATCTTAGCCATCGTCCGGTCTAGCCATCTCTGGAACCCAGGACTATAGCGTCGCCATCTAGGCTTCAAATGGTAGCTTCTCCTCCTCCTCTGTTCCCACTTCTTGACTGCAAAAACGGGCCTGTACGAGAAGAGGGTGGTATTGAAGCAGAACGTCGTAGATGATACGTTGTTGGAGGATGACGGGATCGTCTCGTGTCACAGACATCTGATGATGAAATGTCGGCAGTGGCAGGAAGCTGTACTGCTGGAAGGTGACTGCGTCCCGTAACAGCACTTGACTCCAAAGGAACTTGATAAGTCTTGATCTTCAAGTCAGAGTCCGGATCCGGAACGCTGATCTTTAAGTCCGAGTCCGAGTTCATCTCTGGAATCCAGTTCAGAATTTGTATACGCCCGGGGCTCCTGACAGCTAGGCTTGTGGGGCTCCGGGTTCTCTCTGGTTCTTGACGGGGAACGGTGATGATGGTATCTTGTACTGCATTCATCGTAATCCGTGCGTCTCCTGGATGTTGACGGGAATCCGGGGAACGACGTCTATAACGTCGAGGATAAAGCTGATCGGGAGTCCGGTCTCTGCCCTGGTAATCCCGATAACTGTAAGGAGGTGTCCGATACCGAGGTTGAACTTGGAAGTCGACTCCCGGCGCTCTGGATAAGTCCGTGCTGTACAAGTCCGTGCTACCTTGGAGGTAGATTCTCGGTGCTCCACATAGGGCCTTGCCGTGCTGGAGGTAGATTCTCTGCGCTCCGTCTAGGGCCGTGCCGTCTTGGAAGCCGACTCCCAGCGTTCTGGATAGGTCCGAGCCATCCTATGCTCCGGGGTCTGGCTCTGGACTTTAGGTTTGTCCATAGTAGAAGACTCTCGCTCCAATGGTCGGGTCCCTCTCTGTGTAGGGCCATGATCCAGAGTCCCGCTGCTCTGTGTAAGGCCGTGCCGGACTGGAGTCGGAGTCCCGGTACTCTGTATAGGGCCGTGATGTCTCGGCGTCCCGGCACCCTGTATAGGGCCGTGATGTGTCGGGGTCCCGGCGCTCTCGGTGCTCTGTGTAGGGCCGTGACTTCTCGGAGTCCCAGTGCTCTGTGTAGTGCCGTGACTTCTCGGAGTCCCGGTGCTCTGTGTAGGGCCGTGACGTCTCGGAGTCCCGGTGCTCTGTATAAGGCCGTGCCCTCCAGGGTCCGGGTCCATGTCTTTGACTTCTCCGAAGATGAGTGATGATCCCGATCTGTGCTCCAAACTGTAGTCTTGTCCACTTCTCCGTGGTACAGCTCTTCGCCGGGGCCCGGCTCGTGGACTTTTTTTCTTGACTTGTGGAGACTTGGATGAACGCGAGCTGTCTTCGGAAGTCTGCTCCCGGTCGGTGCTAGTAGTGGAGCTCTGGTGCCGGGTCCGTGACTGAGTCTTCTCCGATGAAGCAAATCTTGACTTGACTTAATTTTCGGAGAAATCTTCGGCCTTCGGGAATGCGACTTGAATCCACCGATGTACGGGCGGAGTCCCGGTCTTGAAATCCCCCGATGTACGGGCGGAGTCCCGGTCTTGAAATCTCCCGATGTACGGGCGGAGTCCCGGTCTTGCAATCTCCCGATGTACGGGCTGAGTCCCGGTCTTGCAATCTCCCGATGTACGGGCAGAGTCCCGGTCTTGCAATCTCCCGATGTACGGGCGGAGTCCAGGTCTTGCAATCTCCCTATGTACGGCCCGAGTCCCCGTCTTGCAATCTCCCGATGTACGTCCGGAGTCCCGGTCTTGAAATCTCCCAATGTACGGCCGGAGTCCCGGTCTTGAAATCTCTCGATGTACGGCCGGAGTCCCGGTCTTGACGACCTTGATTATGTTCCCGGGTCCCGTCCGCTAGCTGGAGATTGGAGCCCAGATGCTGTCATCGACTGGTGGAGTCCCCCAAGATGAAAGCTGACTTGTTTCCCTAATATCAGGAAATCTTCTCCGGACTTGTAGCCGGCTGTACTTTCCACTTGGAAGAATCCGAGGCTGGCGCTGGCTTGATTGTCGTCAGACTGAAATCGGCAAGTAGGGCTTGTGTGGCTGATATCTTCACCAAGACTTATCTTGACTTGATTCTTTTATTCTGTTATAATGTACTCTACCCAACTGGGTGTTAGTACACTGAAGTGAATCTTGAATCTTGATATCAGCGGTCGTACAGAGAAGAAACCTTACGTCTGCCCCACTTGTCTGTGCCAGGTCAGCTTGTCATTGTTGTTGTCCAGTCGACACACGGCAATCTGCGTAAACAGAAATTGAAATCGACATAAAATAAGACAAATAAGCGAGTCTTTTTAGGGATAAAAGGGGGGACTACGTAGAGAACGTAGTCCTGATAGATAACTTCAGCACCAACAACCCTAGCCTTTATTAAATATTAAACATTTATAAACAATGTTGGTATTTATTATCAAATCAAACCTGCTATTGTGTTGCCCATAATCCTCCATTGAGATCCTGCTGTAGACTAAACATTCTCACCCTCTGGAGCCTCAGCCAATAGGTTACACTGCGCCTGCAACCAAACGCACTTCCCTAAATCCTTTTTCTTCTATGAGCCTATAAGCGTGATGCGTGCAAGGCCGAGAAGAGTGCGGGGAGGCTGGGTCGGGCAGTCAAGACAATAACAGGTTTGATTTGATAATAAATACCAACATTGTTTATAAATGTTTAATATTTATTGCTCAAATCTACACCTGCTATTGTGTTGCCCACTACCAACAGTAGGAGGTGGGCCTCGGCTTTGTTGAAGTGTGGCTGTAACCGCTGAGATGATCAGAGATGCATGGTACCATAAATTGAACCCGTAGTAACCCTGGGCGTAAAGCACTATAGTATAGGGGCTAAGGAGCAATTTCTAGTAAGACGGTAAGAAGGGTATAAGGACTGAGGCTTCTGCACCCGTATACTAGTGGACCAACTGACCATAGTTGTGGTACGCTAATTGAACCCGTCAGTAAACCCTGGGCGTAAAGCACTGTAGGGGCTAAGGGGCAATTACTAGTGAAACGGTAAGAAGGGTATAAGGACCAGGGCTTCTGCATCCGAATACTAGAGTACCAACGATATGCTCCAATCGCCAATTTCTTACCTATGAAATTTTCTTGAATGTCCGACACTAGATTTACCTAGAAATAAACACATTTATACTCACTGTACTTACTAGTGTCGGGGTCTTGATAGCTGGCTGGCTGGTATTGGTGATAACCGATTTGCTGTGACTCTTAACCATCTTGCAGACTGGTCGGTCGGCTTGAGATCGGTACTGCCCCCCCTTTTTTCTTTGAAGACTAGGCGACTACATGTTGGGCAGCAACGAGCGGCCCTAACATGGTCAGGCTGTCTGTTTGTACTGACAAGTCTCTCAGACAGAAATCTGTAAACGTGGAATTGGCACTCCAAGCACAGGATTGGACAATGTCATCCAGCGATACGTTCTTCCATAAAGGCCATGATGTTGCGATGGCTCGTATTTCATGAGAAGATGTAGAGGCTAGCAGTGGGGGGGCATCGTGGGATAGTTCGTATGTCCATTTAATGGTCTTGCTCAACCAAGAGGCCACCGTATTCTTGGTAATGTCTTGAGTAGCCCTTGGGAGAAGAGAGAGCAGTAGTAGTCGACAAGAACCTCTAATAGGATCGGTACGGCTGAGGTAGTTACGTATTGCTCGTACTGGACACAGTAAGATGTCGTTATCAAGTCCTTGAAC